>WSTY01000191.1:0-27279 GCA_019633465.1 Tulasnella sp. 417
CGCGTAGATGGGTTCATGTTGCGTACCATTGTCAGGAAACCTCCATACGCCGTCCACTCGAGCGAATAGCGAGAAGAGAACTACAAAATGTAAAGGCGAGCGCGAAGCTGCGAAATGATCCGAGGGGTATATACGCATCATGTGGTATATAGAGTCCGGGTATTTGCTAGTCTTTCAAGCCTTGTGTATCGCTGGTGTTGGGACAAGCCACCTTACGTGCTCATCGCAGGGGCAAGGGGCTGGAAGATCGACACACTTCAGCATCGTCATAAAATGCGGTCATTCCGCAATGGACTTACGTATACCAGCGATTTGAGCCTTTGTGCAGGTCGTTGTTAGGAAAAAGGTGTGGATACCGGATAAACGTCATAAACGGACGTAGAACGGACTTTAGTGGAGGGCATCTCCGTTTGGGCGAAGGTGGTGCGTGAAAGGTTGCTTCCTTCTACCGCGACGTCTTCTTGTAATCACAATGAAGCGAAACAATCATACCACAGTTATCAAAGCGGACATTTTCGATCATTCGGGGAGACTTTTATGCAGATGCCGCGAGCCTGCAAGGAGATTTGTCTCTCGCAAGGCGGAGTCGGAAGGCCGGTGAGTGCTCAACATGATTTGCTTATCTCTTGCTTCGCCCAAGTTAATTCGATGTGCTCCATTCCCATCCTAGGGCATTCTGGAAATGCTCAAAGTTTCATGATGAGCCAGGAGTCTGCAGGTTCTGGAGTACGTCATGCCGTCCTTTTTCCTTCGGAACCAGCAGGCTGGTACTTATCGAACCGCGTATCGCGCAGGTTGGGAGGATACGTTAAACCCTCCCGTGGATGAAGACGGATACAGGATCACTAACGCCGCCGACGATGCCGAGGAATCTCAAAGTTCAGATCTTCACGCCCGACCTCAAACTCCACCACAACGGTTCAGCGGTGGAATGGCAACTCCTCGCACCAGTACAAACGAGGCAAACGACGGAGATGATCGGAGAACCGAACCTTCGACGCCAAGCTCGTCGTTTATTCGAAGAACAGAATCAGCTACCCCAACGACGCCGTCCAACCCGAATCGAAGTCGATTCATGAAGCCCAGCTCGACACCGGAGAGTGCAGCAGCGGCAGTAGCGAAACGGAGTCAAGCACGAAATCAAGCGATCGCAGCGACCGTCGCCCAGTCGAAAGCAAGTGCTGCTACCTCAGCGTCATCCTCCATGTCTTCACCACAACCAGCAGGGACCAAGGCGAGAGGGGGGTTTACACCACAACTCTCGACCCAAATCAATCGATCTAATTCGAATACGGATACCACATCTATGGATTTTGAGTACGAGAACGACGTAGATATGGACAACGCAAGCACCCGGGGGGAAACAACTCCAAACACATCTCACACTTCCGAGAACATGTCATCGCTGAAGCGGCAGGAGGAAAGGAACATAACTATCGACGCAGAGGGTTCGCCCAAAAAACGATCGCGAGGTTCGGACGATGGAGATCGTTGGAAGGAGGTGGGCTGTTCAATTCAGCCCGGAGCGCGACGAGCGATATCACTAACCTCCTGCTTCTTGTCTTTTACACGACGTTTGATCCCTCCAAGGAAAACCCCTTTGCAGGCCTACGCGCTCGCCCGCTAATTCCCGAGTATGCTCAACCTTCCAAACCCGAATCGCCTTCACGAGGGTCCACAGCCCAAGTTGAAGACATGCTGACTCAACCTCCCAATGGTAGCGCCAACGCCTCTTCCTCTGGGCCCTCCACGTCTCGTCCTACAAATAGCATGCCGCCTCCGCCAACAAGTCCTGGAAGGCCCAGAACCCCATCCTCAACCAATGCCTCCACTGATACCCACATCATGAACCTGGAAGCTCTAATTGAACACCTTCGCATGCTCGAACGTCGTCGAGCAGCCGCGGAACAACAATCCGCGTTTTGGCAAAACAGGGCTCGCGGTCTGGAAAAGGACAACGCGGAACTGAAGTCGGAGGTGGAGCGGTTGCAGTTGGAAAAGTTGGAAAAAGATGCCCAACACGAAAGTGACCAGTCTCGAATCACCAAGCTGTTGCTTGAAAACCAAAAGCTTAGAAATGGGACTTGAACGGATAAGCGAAGGGAGGGTTCGAGGTCGATGAGCGACCATTTCTTTGACTTGTGATGACCGATCTGTTGTATTATCGAATTCTACACGCGTTTGCGGAGTGACCGGTTGACGAATAGGAAGGAAGGGGGAAAGCCGGAATGAGAAGGAGAGTCGGGGCAAAGGATCAACGTGGAACTACGTTGGGTTGGTAGAAGGCACGTCGAGAAGGGAGATATCCTGATCGCTGAAGTGAAGAGTAAAATCCAGCTTAAGTTTCAAGTTAGTTCCAAGTAACATCCCATATATAACATTCCCCAGCATACCATAGCAAACACTAGGGATTGGTCAAATGTTCTAATGGTATCCATGTTTGGGCTCAGAGCGGTGCGAGAAGTCATCGCCGACACCCTGATGGTCCTTCCACGACGAATAGATTTATCCACTTTTGGTCACCACTCGAAGCCCATCGGGCGTGCTTGTCTTACAGCAGCTGGCACTATGATGCGAAATCTGGCTGATATATTTAAACTCGGGCGATGTAATGGACGCCCAACACCAGAAAACAGAAATGAAGTGGTGCATGCATCATATTCTCTTGCTATTCGACTATTATTACATATGTACACGTACGGCATTTTCTCATAGCCCGCAGCCAAGCGATGCATGAAGGTGGGTTGGTTAACAAGAATTAGAAAACGATCAACGACCCGGAAAAGGGGGTCGGGAAACCCAACTGGCAGGGGACAACCTACCCCAGGAGACCCCAAAATGACGCAGCAAGAGCAACGACGGCCACGAGGTCGCTTTTCGGAGGGTTATGATGAGGCTCTACCTGTCTCAATAATACTTCGTTGACCCGAACCACCAAACTTGATCACAAGCACGGTGACGTTATCATGCGAAAAGTTGTCCAGCGCGTATCGGACGAGGTTTTCAGCGGCGACTTGGGCAGAGGTACAGTCCCTGATGAACTCCACAGCGGGTTGGTCTTCGATTACGTCCCAAAGCTAGAAAACGAGAATAACAAGGTTAGCTCCGAAGGAAGGTGAGCCTCGTGAAGAAGACTTCTCGTACCCCATCACAAGCAATGATTAGGAATTCGTCGGCATCGTTCAGTTCCAACGTCGAGGTATACGGACTTCCTACAACGTAGTCTTTCATCGCCGAGTCTCCAAGACTACGGGTAACGGCAAGAACGCCTATTACGAGGAAAAAGGCGGTCAGGAGAGCAGAACTTTGTCGGGTCGAGGCGGCTTACCATTAACCCGATTGTTCAGCACAAACCCACCAGCCTCCTGGATCCTCCTCACTTCCTTCCTGTCACTTCCTTTGTGGTCGTAGGTCAATCTAACGGCCTTCCCACTTCTCGACAGGACGGCTCTGGCATCCCCGGCGTTCGCGGTATACAGGACTCTCCGAAGCGCTCCCTCCGGTTTCATAGCAGGGTTCATTCCACCTTCTGGAGACTGCTCAACACCGGGCTTTTTGCTCGCTCCACCAGTGATTGCACCCACGAACCGGGCAACCTTGCCACCCTCCTTCTTGGTGGAGACTACAGGCGGAGTCGGCGTGCTCGAACGAGAGGACGAAATAGACACAGAGGGTGCCGTAGTGATTTGTTGTACCAACGTGGCTAATGGCGGGGCAAACGATTGACGTCCATTCTCGTCTTCTAAGCGGAGGAAGGCCATTGCAGCCGTGCAGCCCGATTGGGTGGTACCGCTTTCGGAGATCTTGGAGAGCTCAGAGTCAACAGCGAGGAAGGTTTCTGCAATGGTTTCAGGGATCTTTGTGTCTGAACCAACGACGAGCTTGTCCAACAACGTCTATTTAAGGAAGGTCCGATGGAACGGGAAAGGGTTAGTGCACCAATTCACGTCTAAAAAAAGGCTACTCATGGGTTTCGATTCTCGGGCTTGGCGTATCCCGCGCCTCATCGGGCAGGTCCTTCGAGCGCCTGACCCTCCCACCACCGCCATGTGAAGAAAAAACAAGATGGAACGTTTGCCCACACATACCTCGTGGAAGTGCGCTCCGCACCATTCGGCGGCGTGTTTCCCCGCATGGCCATCAAAGACGGCGAAGAAACCTTGACCTTGAATTCCAGCGTAGTCGATGACGAATGAATAGGCGTCTTCCATGGTTCGACGGGAGCCCATGTTCTCGGATACTCCGATGGTGTAAGTTCCTGGCTCTGCAGGGATGGCGTTGACGACCTATTCCGATCGGGGATCTTGAGGTCATCGGGTGGTTCGATAAGCGGATGAGGGAAGAGGGGAAGATACTAACGCCATAGGTGTGAGCACCTTCGACGGTCTTCATGGTCTTTGACCGAGCGTTGGGACTGCTGTCGAACATAGCCAGGGGTGGTCTGCTGTCAACGGGTTCGTTCCGTTGGGGCGTTGCGGGAGAGAGATTTGCGTTTCGATTCGGTGCGGTTAACATTGAGTATAGAGAAAGCGTGGTGCACCGTGAAACAATATGTAGCAATGTGTGTGATCCAAAGGCATTGATAAAAATGACGGTGATGGGATTGCCGTTGAGTGATCCCGGCAACCGAGTGAAGCAAGACATCAAGTAACAGAGTCAGCGAAAATACACGAGAGCAGACAAGGGATAGAGCGTTGCCGCACGCTTGTAAAGCTGCGATACAAGGTCAAAGAAAAGAGTCTTAGATTAGTGAAAGCCCTTCTCATAGACATGGCGTTGGGCGTGCTGCGCGCTGGGGAGTGACGGCCCCACCGGTACAGGCAGTCCGGGGTGAAATTTCCTCACATTCATTGGGAATAGACATAGAGGGAGGGACTGTTGATGTGTTCTCTTGGGTAATGATGAGACGAGATGAAACTGTATTCTCCGATTCGACGTCTAGGGGAGGGTTTTGTCGAGGTGTTGCAAGCTTCGTCGCATAATTCCCACTCCTTGGTCCTGTGTTTGATTTTACGAGCTGACCAAGCATCTGGGATCACGTTCGACTTCCGTTTCGAATATTGAATCCGTGTTCTGGCCAATTCCAGTTCATTTACAGCTCCCTATATGTCGCGAGACCCAAGAGCGTTAATTCGATGGCCTAGACAGTCTTCTTGGGCGTGGGGACGACCCCGCGCGCGCAAATCAAGGGTCTCGCATTTCGTTAAACTTCAGGCTGAGCGCACCTACCTGGGTCTCGTCGCCGCCGAGAACTTGATGTGACAGCTCGGCTCTAGAAACCCTCTTGTACCTAGTAATCGTGCTCCTGTCCAACCAGCATTCTGCCCACTCCTCATCAGTTAGAGTATAGATGCCCAAAATCACGCGACACGATGCCCTTAGATGTATTTCATGCTCTCACGTTCGCCCTGAAGGAAATAATATCAGAATACGCCAAAAAAAATGTGTCGCGTAGTCCGAAGGGACTACGGTCCCGACGTTGAGGCCTGCCGTTACTAATTTGGCGGTGTGTAGTATCCAAGAGTGCCCTGGAACTGATTTCCAATAGCACCACGGTTTTCGGTAAACATGATGATCCGCACTCCGTATTTCCACTTCGATTCCCTGGAAGTTCGGATATTATTCAGGCATAGCATACATCATGTGATGCACCAAATAAACGAAGGTCATGGGTTGACCGACGATGTTTGTGGGAACAGTAACATATTGCCATTCGACTAGCATTGCATCCGTACACATATGGACGGAGCTTACCAAAGGCTCCGCAATAGAGCAGCGCCCGGCGTTGGGTTATAGGACAAGAAGCGGAGAGGAATCAACGACCCAGGAATGAGGATCAGAACCCCAAAAAGAGTAAAGTCCAGCTGAAGTTCCAATTTGACCCAAGGACCGTCCCAGATGTAAAGGTTTTGAGCAGGCAATAGCCAACACTAGGACGGTGAAACTATTTTAATGGAATCCATGCTCGGACTCATCTGCTAAAGGGGCTCGCCCTTGCTGAGCTGAGCCATCCTTCCACGACGAATGAAATTATCCACTTTTGGTCACCACTCGAAGCCCATCAGGCGTGCTTGTCTTACATCAGCTAGCACTATGATGCAGAATCTGGCTGATATATCCAAACTCGGGCGATGTAGTGGACACCCAACACCGGGAAACGCGTCAGATATGAAGTGGTGCATGCATCATATTTTCTTGCTCTTCGACTACTATTACATATATACATGTACGGCATTTTCTCATATCCCGCAGCAAGCGATGTATAAAGGTGGGTTGGATAGCAAGAATTAGGAAACAATCAATGACCCGGAAAGAACGTGGGTCGGGAACCCAACTGGCGCAGCACATCCTACCCCAGGACGCTCACGGAGACCCCAAAATGAAGCAGCAAGAGCAGTGACGGACACGAGGTCGCTTTTCGGAGGGTTATGATGAGGCTCTGCCTGTCGTAATGCCTGAACCACCAAACTTGACCACGAGCACGGTGACATTATCATGCGAAAAGTTGTCCAGCGCGTGCCGGACGAGGTTCTCAGCGGCGACTTGGGCGGAAGTACAGTCCCTGATGAGCTCCACAGCGGGTTGGTCCTCGATTACGTCCCAAAGCTGGAAACCGAGAATAATAAGGTTAGCTACGAGGGAAGGTGGGCCTCGTGAAGAAGACTCCTCGTACCCCATCACAAGCAATAATTAAGAATTCGTCGGCATCGTTCAGCTCCATCGTCGAGGTATAGGGACTTCCGACGACGTATTCTTTCATCGCCGAGTCTCCAAGACTACGAGTGACGGCAAGAACGCCTATTACGAGCAAAAGCGCAGTCAGGAGAGCAGAACCTTCGTTGCCAGGGTCGAGGCGGCTGACCATTAACTCGATTATTCAGCACAAACCCACCAGCCTCCTGGATCCTCCTCACTTCCTTCTTATCGCTGCCCTTGTGATCGTAGGTCAATCTGACGGCCTTTCCACTTCTCGACAGGACCGCCCTGGCATCTCCGACGTTCGCTGTATACAGGACTCTCTTGAGCGGTCCCTCCGCTTTCATAGCAGGATTCATGCCACCCCTTGGAGGCTCATCAGCACCAGGCTTTTTGCTCGGTGCACCAGTGATTGCACCCACGAACCGAGCAACCCTTCCACCCTCCTTCTTAGTGGAGACTACAGATGAGGCAGGCGTGCCCGAACGAGAAGACGAAGCAGACGCAGAGGGCGTGGTGGTGATCTGTTGTACCAAGGTGGATAATGCCGGGGCAAACGATTGACGTCCATTTTCGTCTTCCAAGCGGAGGAAAGCCGTTACAGCCGTGCAGCCCGATTGGGTGGTACCGCTTTCGGAGATCTTGGAGAGCTCAGAGTCAACGGCGAGGAAGGTTTGTGCAATGGTTCCAGGGATGTCTGTGTCTGAACCAGCGACGAGCTTGTCCAACAACGTCTATTTAAGGAAGGTCCGATGGAACGGGAAAGGGTTAGTGCATCAATTCACGTCTAAAAAGGCTAATCATGGGTTTCGATTCTCGGGCTTGGCGTATCCCGCGCGTCATCGGACAGGTCCTTCGAGCGCCTGACCCTCCCACCGCCATGTGAAGAAAAAACAAGATGGAAAGTTTGCCCACACATACCTCGTGGAAGTGCGCTCCGCACCATTCGGCGGCGTGTTTCCCCGCATGGCCATCAAAGACGGCGAAGAAACCTTGACCTTGAATTCCAGCGTAGTCGATGACGAACGAATAGGCGTCTTCCATGGTTCGACGGGAGCCCATGTTCTCGGATACTCCGATGGTGTAAGTTCCTGGCTCTGCAGGGATGGCGTTGACGACCTATTCCAATTGGGGATCAAGGGGTTAGCGGGCGGTTCGATAAGAGAATGGGGAAAGACGGGGATACTAACGCCATAGGTGTGAGCACCTTCCACGGTCTTCATGGTCTTTGACCGGGCGTTGGGACTGCTGTCGAATATAGCCATGGGTGGCCGCTGGAGTTGGGCGCCATCTCCACTACTGTTAACGGGTTTAGCGCCGTTGCCGAAGAGGGAGGATTTGCGTTTCGGGTTGGAGCGTTTGTTGTTAGCGCGGAAGACGATGGGGAAAGCGTGGTGCATCGCCAAAGGGTATGCGACGGATGTACGGGGTCCAAAAGGTTTTGATAATGATGACGATGATGGGATTGGTTAGACGGATGATGTTATCGGAGCCGGCCGACAAGTCGCATGTACCGGATGCCGAGGGAGAGGCAAGATATGAGGCAAAGAGAGAGTCAGCGAAGTACACAAGAGCAGGAAGGGTGTAGAGCGGTGCCGTACGCTTGCGAGTCGGGTACTGCGATACACGGCCAAAGAAAAGGGTCTTATGTCAGCGAAAGCGGTTCTAATATACCTAAATTCAAACGGAGGCCGAGCGTGTCTGCGCGCAGTGGAGTGACGACACCATCGGTCCGCGCTGAAATTTACTCACATGAGGCAGGTTCGTTGGTGAAAGGGCCCTTGTTCGTGGTGGGAGAGGCCATCGGTGTGTTCTCTTGGTTGATGAAGATGATGAGAGAAGGTGAGAGGGTATAAGAGTAAACGATGATGCGGTGGTGGTGGGAGCTTCGCCGAAACTGGGGGGGAGGGGAGGTGGTTTCTAGGCCGACCCTCGACACTTGCTCAAAACCCTGGCTATAAAAGGGGGAGAGCCTGGTGAGCTATTCGGATAGGTCGTTGGAGCATAAAAGAGACAGACTGTACTCAAACGCTTGAGTGGTGGCGCGAGTGCTTTGTTCTGAGGGGGAAATCGATGACGCGCGCTATTTTTCTACGGATGAAGCCGAACTTGAAAGCGAACAAGGAAACGAGGCGGAGCTGGGCAAGGTCTTCGGAAGAACGCAAGTTGAGCGGATCGCAATTCTCTGCCCTGGCGTATCGGCCGGTCTATTTATCGATCGCGAATGGTTACATGGGTCGGGGGTCTCTCCAGTTTCGAATCCCGTGGAAGGAAAGAACAAACAGCACAGCCGCGGGTTCGATCTACCTAGCTTTAGACTTTAGAACGTTTGCGTCGCAGATATCCCTCAGCGAGCGACTTTCGCGGGCGTAGATGAGGTACAGTCTCTATTACTACAACAGATGGTCGGGCCACGAGTTAAGGGAATTTTGTTCAACAACGAATCAGCTTGCGAGGAACGAAATTCTCAGAGTCGTCCGACTCAGAGATAGCGACTTGAGCGGGATAAGCACGTGTCGGAATAGGCAAGGCCTTCCGCGGGCGGTGCCCTAGGGACTCGGGGGTCGCCTTAATTAGCTGATGGTATGCGTGGCATTGGTAGACCGACTCCCGACTCACGATTTAGGAAGGAGTTTACGGTCCCGGCTGGGCGGCAGTTTGGTCAGGGGGTCCAGCTTCGCCTGCTTGCGGGGGTTGTTGTGCGGCAGCCGCGGTATTGTCCGCAAGGCCTGCGCTGTCGGCGCTATCCAAAATTGGGGGTCGGGACTTGACTCTCCTGGGAATGATTGCAGATGTACCGCGCAGCTGTGGTGAGCAGGCAGCACAGGGAGAAGGAGGGATGCTGTACTCACCACGTCCTCCAGTGTTCGAATTGATAGTGGTTCAAGAACGTCTGAGTCTCCTGCCTTTTCACCGCATTCCGAAAGTTTTGGTGTTGAAGCAAGTCGAGGTGGTGAAGTGCTTGAGGGTACCTTTCGCGTTCACGGAATTCATCGGTCCCCCTCCTCGCAAGTCCCAGCTGCAAGTACTCACATAATAAACCTCGCATACTCCTTCTCCTTCCAATACCCCAAATACTTCAAATAGTTCAGAAAGACGGGATCGTCCAAGTAACCCTCAACAGCTAAATTATACAAGTAGAAAGGACTAGCGAGGGCTTGAACGAATTCCAATTCGAGCGAGAAAAGCTCCCGGTTTGCGGTTCGTTCTTCTGAGGCGTGAATTCCTTCGAAGTTGTTTTTGATTGGTTGGCCGAACTCGTCGAGGCCTTGGGGATAGTGATGATTTATCATTTCATTTGGGGGTGGAAGGGATGGGTCGTTTGGGTCCATGGTGTTTAGGTGCGGTAGGTAGGTGGGTTGGTGGTCGTCTTTCCATTCAAGGATGGCGTGGAAACCGGTGTTTGTTGATGTATACGGGGTAGAAACTCGACTTGGGATCTTTCTAGATATGAAATGTGCACGGTGACGTGTATAAATTATTCCTGAATAAGGTTCTCGAGCATCTGCTCCTAATCGGATTTGGGCTTGTTCTCTTCATCCAGATCACCGGCCTCGCGGCGTTCTTTGAACTGTCCCTTGAAAGCCTCAGTTCGCTCCTCAATAACGCCACCCACGACGAACTTGTTCCTCGAGAACGAGGCGGGGCATTAATAAAACGGACAGAATTAGAAAGCGGCAGCGTGTTCCACCAGTGAATCTTGCTGAGCATCTTCAAAGGTCCGACCGAGGATCGGCGAAATGCATCCTCAAATGCTTGGACAGAGAGCCGCATTTCTCATCTTGCACCGTAGAACGGAAACTCCAATTGATCCTAAGTTTCTTGGCTTTGTAAGATGGCTTCCGAAGCCCGTCTGTTTGATGCGTGTGGAGGTGAGGGGAAAGCAACTTAGAACCTTCTCGATCTATCCCGTATCTGACAATGCGGGAGATGGGCACAATTACCTCCCTTCGAGTTTTCTTGTGCATATGGTACTCTCCATTTCAGAGCTCTAGCAGTCATTCGAAGCGCGTGTCGGAGATTCCCCCACACGCGGGTGCAGGGACGAGCTAGCGAGACCCCGCGATCGCCTCTCATTAACACCGCACAAGCAGGAATTGTTCCTACTGGACATGAGCACCAAAAGTAGACGAAATATCGAGGGCAAGCGCGACGAAGTGTTCTGTCGTCGAACTTGCTTAGCGTGATTCGGCGGCCTCGAGGAGGATTAGTGAGCACTACTAGCCGAGCTTCCCGAAACTCATCAAGCCGAGGCTAAAATCACTCATCACTATCCGTATTTCAAGGCCATTTGTCGTCACAAAACCACTCCAAGAGGCTAAAAACACAGCGTTGATATACCCGTGTGGTTGAGAGAAGTGGCGTAGACCATTCCTTCACAGTGCCTTGCCTTAGCCTCCTTCAACCCGCCTGGCGGATGAGTGAGCAGGACAAAGTAACCTAAACCGCGTACATGCCTTTGCAAACAGCTACTTACAGGGATCTTCCGTATCTTGTTTAGCACCCGTCAACCCGCTTGTCGGCTAAAAGAGCTCTGTGCGGGAAACCAATATTTGGGTTCGGCCTCCCAAATACAAGCCTATCATGCCTTACAGGATGCATCCCCATATGCTTAACTACATGATATCTATTCTGTCTTTTACAAGGCAACCGGGACTCTTCAAAGCTGCTTGCCGCATGGAATTGCTTGGGCTGCACCCCAACAAGCTGGCGCTCGGCACAGCAAACGGGCGATCCAAACTTCTAGCCCCGGGATCCCCCTCACGTGCATGGACGGGGACGCTTTAGCGGGATAGTCGATCACCTCTCGATAACACCGCACGAACAGAACTTGGATATGGGTATCAATTTCGACGAAGGATCGAGGACAGATACGACGAAGCCTTCTTGGGCCAAACCTTGCTGAGCATCCTGCAGAGGCCTTGATGAAGATAAACTAACACAACTAGTCTAGTCCGTTCAAAGCAACCTTGGCCAATATCACTCATGAGCCCGAACTTGAACGACATTGCTGACTCTAATCACGCGCCAGACGTCCCCTGAGGGCTAAAATTTGTTAATTTACAGTATCCGAGTGGTTCAAAAGAAGTGGGGCATACTGTTCTTTCTCAGAACATTGCCTGACTCAGGCCACGTTCAAACCGTCTGACTGACGAGTGATCGGGAGCAAGGTGACCTAGGCCGAGTAAATGCGCTCGTAATGACGTTCACTATTTTACGTGCTGTCCGATACTCGATGACGATGTCTATGGTCTGGAGGGACTTATGCGGGAAACCGACAAGTTCAACCCCACCCCCCTAGAACACCACATCAAAATCGACTTGGACTATCATGCCAAGGCAAAATGTGGTCCCAGAATCTTAATTGAATGGCACCCATCCTCCTTTTACCCGAGAACTGGGACGCTTTGAGGCTGCTTACGGCTCGGGGATGCTTGGAAGCGGCATCCCAGACCGCTCGGCGCTGACAAGTCGGCTCCCCAAAGTACCTCATCGGGCCTAAGCTGTCGTAATTAGGCAGAATGTATTTGAGCGTGATTGCGGTAATGAAGAAAACACCGGGAGTCTAGGTGGTCGGATAGCGTAAGGCCATTACCAAGCTAGTTGCGAATAAAGAGTGGTAGTCCGAATAGCGCGGCACACACTTCGGCACGCGCTCATTTCCGTCTTTAAACCTCATGATCAAAATGAAAAGAAAGGCGAGCAAGCGTCCCTTTGAATAGATATTGGTATTTGTCGATAGACCAAGCCGAGAGAGGGTCCTTCAAGTCTCCGATTCGGGGCGTCAGGAGGGCGGGTTCATCAAGTGCTGCGGTCCCTACAAATTCAGATCCGTCTTTTAAAACCCTCTGCAGAGCGCTAACCAAAGCGGTGACTAGTGGACATTGTCAAATGAATCTTTTCTTTGAAGCCCAAGTCGGAGATCGTCATGAGGTCAGCGAGCACTGCCACCGCCCCACCCAGGGCGCCACGGCAACCAAGTGTTTTCGTTCGGAGCCAAAAGAGCTCACGTCCGGACATCACGCCCGCACATAAATAAGTGACCTGACGCAATTAGTGACGTGTCACTTCACGCGCCTCATTTACAGACGTGTTTTTCTCCCCTTGGATAAACCTCGCATACTCCTGCTCTAATACTACCCCCAATATTTCAATTGATTGGAAGACACGGGGTCGTTCGAGTAACCCCCATCAACTAAGTTGTACAAGTAGAAAGGACTAGCGAGGATGGTCACAAATTCCAATTCGAGTGAGGTTTGTTTTTTTTTCGAAGCGTGCACGATTCCTTCGAAGTTGCACATGATCGGTTGGTCGAATTCGTTGGGTCTTCGGGGTAGCGATAATTTATCGATTCGTTTGGGGGGGATGGGGGTGGGGGTGGGAGAGATCGGTCGTTTGGGTCCATCGTGTTTCCTTTCCCCTTGGAGTTGGAGGTCGGCGTGGAAAACGTGTTTGTTGATGTGTGCGTGATGGAAATTGAAAGTCGACCTGGAAAGCTTTTCGATGTTTCTAGATATGATCTGCACACGAGCAACGTGTAGAAATTGTTTCTCAACAAGGTTCTCCAGCATGCGGCTTTAATCCGATCCGAACTTTATCTTTCTTTAAGTCGCAGGCCCCGCTCGCAGTATACCGCACTCTACCTCGTAAACTGAGACGATCGATCGACGTCTCCATAACACTGCACACGAAGAGCCTGTTCCATGAGAACCAAATAAAGCATTAATTGACCCGAAAATGGGAAAGCAGCAAGGTGGTCTAGTGCTGCCCCTTTCCTGAGCGTCCTACCATGGCCTAGCCGAGGATTCGTGAGCGGGATTCCAAATGCTTTCTCAAATACTTTAGGGGACAATTCAATCTCTTGTCCCACCCAGAAATAAGCTCGCCTCTGGTTGGCGATGGTTGTCAGGGTCTGTGGACGATGTGAAAATGCGTATTCCCCGATCCATTTGGGAGACTCGGTCAAAAATGCAAATCTGGAGTGCCTCTCGTTGTTTCCAGATCCTAAATCGCGGAGGAGCTTGCAAATTATTTCCCTATCAGTATCTCAAGCATGAGGTTATTATCAGTTTGTCTGAGCTCTAGAACTCCCTCGAATTGTCCAGCGGCGTCGTATTCTCCTACCCCAGCACCTCTCCAAGAAAAAAGACCGAAGATACCAAATCAGGGTTCTGTTAACACCGTACAAAAGGAGCTTTGGGTATTTGAGGACAAGAGAATAGTCTTTTATTCCTAATTTATGCAGGACTGAGAAGGTGTGATTTGCTGTTGTCGCATAGAAGGTCGCCAAGCCGTTCCATGGAAGGTGTGGCTTGCTTAGTGAACAGGCGCATAGGTTCCTAGATACTTAACTAGATAGTAGCTATTTCACATTATGTCAGGCACACGCGACTCTTCGCTGCCCACTTACGTGCTTGCGGACGGAAAACTGAAGGTGGGGGGGCTGGCTGTGAAGAACCGACTGGCGAAACGCGCCCTATCAGGCCTAGATTATCATTATCAGGCAGTTCGTGGTTGAACAGGATTGCGCGGCAATGAGGAGAAAATGCCGAAAGTATGGGTGGTGGTCGACATAGCGTTGGACGTTCCCCGAGCTAGCTGCAAGACTGTCTAGGCCGAATTGCGAAGAGCGCGACACGCGTTCGACGCGCGCCTATTGTCGCACTTTTAGCCCTCATGATCAATACGTGGAAAGAAAAGGGAAGGTAAAGCCGAACAGGTGCAAAAATAGGCGATCATTGGACGTGCCCACCCGGGGAGCCCTTCAAGCAAGTCTCTGGGTCCGAGGCGAGTGTGGCAAGGGGGGGGGAGGCAGGCAACCCAACGAATACGAGAACTCGGATTTCAGCCAAGTCGCGCATCCAAAACTCCTCCGGCGTCCTCAGTAAGGATTCCTAGCGTCTCCGGCTTTGAACCGATCCGAACGTTCATGTTCCTTCCATCACAGGCCTCGCTCGTTCTTGATCTACATGCAGCTTAGTACCTTGAAAAAGAGAAAAAAAAAAGCTGATCGATCGACGTATCCCATAACACTGCACATGAAGGACCCTGTTACTTGACGACAAAGCAAAGGCTTGATTGATCCGACGGGGTAGGCAAATCGCAGAGCTGTTCTAGCGCGCGGCACTTTTACCGAGTCTCCTACCGTTGCGGCGTAGTCGAGGATTCATGAGGCGGATTTGAAATTCGTTCTCAGGTGCATTCGCAAACAAGTCTGTTATGTTACCCCAGATCGGAAGAAGCTCGATCCTGGTTGGTGATGGTCTTCAGGACCGGACAATGATGTGAAAAATGCTTATTCCTCGATGCATTTGGAGGGTTCCAGAGGGCTGCAAATCTGGAGCTCTTGTCGATGTTCCAAATTTAAAGTTGTAGATTGTGAAAGAGATGATATTTACCTCCTAACAAGTCTCTCAGACATGAGATAATGATTATCCTATCTGAGCTCTAAGCTCCTTCGAATTAACCGGCGGCCTCGTATTATCCATGCGCCACCGAAGCAGCGCTAGCGCCCCCCAGGAAAAAAGAATGAAGATCCTCGATCAGTTGCTTTCTTAACACCGCCCAAACAGAGCTTTGCTATTTTAAGGGCATGAGAGCGATATTTTTAATCGCTAATTTATCAAGGATTGGGAAGAAGGTTTCGACGGAGAGAGCGTAGAAGGTCGCTAGCGCGTTCCATGGAAGATGTGGCTTGCTAAGCGAGTTCAGGGGCAGAGTGCCAAGGCCAAATACGCTCCTAGTGGACGGTGAATATTTCACCTGTATCAGATAAATGGTACTTCTCACTGCCTCTTATGGCCTGGGAGTACTCACTGCGTGGGGGGACGGAAAACCGGAGGAAGCGGGGGCTTGCAGGGGGGACGATCGAGCCTACTGCCCAACGCACCTAATCAGGCCAAGGTTATTATCGTTAGGCAGTTCGTATCAGTTGAACGTGAATTGCGGCAATGAAAGAATAAGCGAATGCCGGAAAGTTCTATGTGGTCACGATATATGTAAGCGTCCGACGATCCCCGCTCCGAATAGCGCGGGCGCGCACACATTCGCCTTATGATCACAATTAAACAAAAAAAGAAACCCCTCCGAACAAGTTCCTTTGAATAGACGATCATTAGACACGCCGACGGGAGGGCCCTTCAAAGCAAGTCTGCGATCCCCCACGCGCGAGTGTGGAGGAGGGGGATGACCTAATCGTCGACTGCGGACACTACAAATTCGCTCCTTTTAAAACCCTCTGCTAAAAAGCTCTGGCTAAAGCGGTGTCAGCGAACATGTAAATCTTTTTCGGTTTGAAGCCCAAAGGTTGAAGAGGATCGTCATGAGGTTCGGCGAGCACTGCCATGACCACTCAGGGCGCCAAACGGGTAAAGCGTGAAAGAGCCCTTGCTTTTCGGACATCACGCCCCGCCCGACGCGCGCAGTGTGAAGGGATTGTCTGACGCAATGACCGACATGTCGTTTCACACGCCTCTCTCGTCAATTCGCGTCACTTTCTGCGATCTGGTTTTTTTCTCCCCTTTTGGGGGTTTCCCTTTTTTTGGTCACCCCCCCACCATCAACATGGCCTCGTCGGCTTCTGATGCTCTGATTCTAACTTCTGGCCGTGTTCACAAGCCACGTTAATGCCATAACCTGACGTGATCAATGACAGGTCACGCCACGCGCCTCAGTTTTGGCAAGTGTTTATTTCCCTCATTCATAAATCTCTCACAGACCTTTTGCTTCTCCAATACTTTCAACCGATTCAAAAGCGCGCGATCGTTCAAGTAAACCCTTGGATGATGGCTTGCAAAATCCGTCTGTTTGATGCGTGTAGATATGCCGAGAAAGCTACCCATAACGCTTCTCGATCGATTCCGCATCCAACAATGCGGGAAGTGCGCACAATTACCTCCCCACAAGTTTTCTTGGGCATATACTACCCTCCATGTCGGAGCTCTAGCAGTCATTCGAAGCGCGAGTCGGAGATTTCCCCACACGCGGCTACACGGACGAGCTAGCGAGACCCCGCGATCGCCTCTCATTAACACCGCATAAGCAGAAATTGGTCCTTGAGGGCATGAGCAACAAAGTAGGCAAAAGAATGGGCAAGTGTGACGAGCTGTTCTGTCGTCGAACCTTGCTTAGCGTTCTTCAGCGGCCTCGAGGAGGATTAGTGAGCACTACTAGCCGAACTTTTCGCGAGCAGGCAGTCAAGCCTCGGCTAATATCACTCAACAAGCCCCTTACTTCAAGGTCCGTCGTCGTCCCAAAAATCACTCTAGAGGTCGCTTGAGGGCTAAAATCAATGGATCGATTTACCCGTGTGGTTGAGAGAGCTGAGACACCTTCCTTCGTGGAACCTTGCGTGAGCCACCTCCAAACCGCCAGGCGGACGAGCGATCAGGAGCAAAGTAACCCCGGCTAGATACACGCGCTTAAGAATACTTACTTACAAGGATTTCCTGTATTCTGTTTGACACCCGTCAACCCCGCTTTCGGTCTAAATGAACTTTCCCGGGGGGGGGGCCAGGACACAGTAGATTCGGCCTCCCAAACGAAGCCTACCACGCCTTACGGAATGCATTTCCATATGCTTAACTATGTGACACATATTCTATCTCTTATGAGACAACCGAGACTCTTCAAGACCGCTTCCCGGAGCGAAGTGCTTGGGACGGCATCCCAATAGGCTGGTCCTCGGCACGACAAACCGACTATCCAAAATACACCAGAAAGCCTGGATTGTCGTCACTAGGTAGTCATTAATTGAGAATGATTGCGGCGATAAAAGATAATACCGGAAGGCTAGGTGCTTAGACAGCGTTGAGACGATTACCAAGCTGGTTGCGAACTTGCTCGCCGGAATAGCGCGGCATGCACTCGGCATGCAACCCATTGCCGTATCGTAGCCTTCATGAACCAAGATCAAAACAAAGGCGGAGTTACTGCCCTTTTGCATAGACGTTGAATTTTTTTATCACTAGACCGGCCGAGAGAGGGCTCTTCAAGTCTCCGAGTCCGCCCCCGTGAAACACGGGGTGACCCAACGACTGCTGCGATCACTACAAATTCAGATCGCCAATTCGTGCTTTTATAAATACTCCGCCAAAACGCTTACCAAATGAAATGAACGGGCCTAAATCCTTTTGTTTGAAGCCCAAGGTCGGGGAGGTCGTCATGGGGTCGAACGGCGAGCACTGCCACTGCTCCACCCAGGGCCGCCACGGCAACCAAGTGTTTTCGTGCGGAGTCTGAAGAACTTATGTTCGGCCATCACAACACCCCGCCACGCGGCAGATGGGTGGCATGACCTGACGCGATCAATAATGACATGTCACGTCACTTCACGCGCCTCACTCTTGGGAAGTGTTTATTTCCCTCTTGCATAAACATCGCAGACTTTTTGCTTCTCCGATACGCCCCCAATACTTTCAACTAATTCAAAAACGCGTGATCGGTCAAGTAAACCCTCAGTGGCGAGGGCTTGAACGAATTCCAAAGCGAGCGAGAAGAAACAACGGTGCCTGCTGCATGTTCTTCGAAGGGTGGATTCCATTCGAGGTTGCCCTTGATCGGTGAGTCGAATTCGCCGAGGCCCTTCTGGATAGTGAGTGTTTGTTGATTCGCTTTCGGGGTGGGGAGAGATTTGATCGTTTGCCTCCACCGTGTTACATTTGCGGTACGCGGGCTCTTTCTCCTTGGAGGTTGGCGTGGAAAAGCGTGTTTGTTGATGTGTGCGTGATGGAAAAGGAAAGGCGACTGTGGAATGCTTTCCGATGTTTCTAGATATGAACTGCAGATAAGAAAAACGTGTAGAAAGTACTTCTCGAGCTCGATAAGGTTCTCTAACGTGCGGCTTCAATCCGATTTCGAATTTTATCGTTCCTCAAATCGCAGGCCCTCCGGGATGCCTTGCACCCTACCTCGTAAATAGAGGCGATCGATCGAGGTCTCCATAACACTGCACCCAAAGAACTTGCTCCCTGAGAACCAAACAAAGCATTAATTTACCCGAGAGATTGAGAAAGCTGGAACTTGGAATTCCAGTACAGGTTTTTACTGAGCATCCTACCACTGCCTGGCCGAGGATTCGGGAGCAGGATTTCCAATATCTTATGCCATACTGAAATAAGCTCTACCGACATGGTGATTTTCGTCGGGATTGAGGACTATGTGAAAATGCGTATCCCCCGAGGCATTCGGGAGGGTGGGGGCGAAATACAAATCTGGAGCGTCTCTCGATTTTTCTAGATCCAAAGTTATAATTGTCAAGGAGCTTTTAATTACTTCCCAGTAACTCTCTCTATTGTGAGGTTATTAGTATCCTGTCTGAGCTCCAGACTCCATCGGATCGGGCTGGCGGCCTCGTACTCTCCATGCACCCCTACACACCGCCAACAGTGAAGCACGATGGTACTGAATCAGGTCTCTCTTAACACCGCACAAACAGAGCTATCTGATATTCGAGGGCATGAAAACGCAATTTCTTTAATCGCTAATTTATCCAGGACTGAGAGGAGAAGGTGCGACTTGCTTTTTCCAGCGTAGAAGACCGCCGCCAAGCCGTTCCATGGAAGGTGTGGCTTGTTACGCGCACAGGCGACCTGCCCCTAAATATATAACTAGATAGTAGCTATTTCACATTATATCAGATATATATGACTATAAACTGCCGCTTAAGGCTAGGGAGTGCTTATGGAGTGGAAAACCGGAGCTTGGGGGGGGGGAGGGACTTCGCGCGACGAACCGGCTACCCAAAAGCACCCCATCAGGCCTAGGCTATTACCGTTAAGCAACTCGTAGCTGAGCAAGATTGCGGCGGTAAAGGGCATTCCGGAGGTCTAGGTGGTCCCAGATAGCGTTAGACGTTTACCAAGCTGGGTCGCTAAACTTATGCGCATCTCCAAGGTCCGAATAGCGCGGCATGTCTTCGGCACGATGCCGCATTGTGGCTGTATCTAAGCCCCCCTCTCAAAGATCGGAATGAAAAGGAGAAAGGCAAACAAAAGTGTCTTGGGAATCGACGATCACTTGAATTGAAGGAGGGCTCCTTCTGAATTTTCCGATTCGGCGCGAGGTTCAGAGGGGCGGGTGACCAAAACGACAACTGCGGGTCACTACAAATTCACCGTTCGCCAAGGTGTCGTGCCCCTTGGACCCTCTGCTAGGCCGCAGCGGTGAGATAGACGCGTAAAATCCCCGTTCTTTGGAACCCAAAGGTCGGGTGAGATCGTGATTATGTCAGCAAACGCACTGCATTGCCCACCCAGGGCGCGCACGGCAACACCGCTAGCGTTCTCCGAGGTAACAGAGGCTCACACTCGGACATCACATTGCGCTCATATGTGAGATGGGGGTGGTACTTTTGACGCAATCGATTACGGGGCACTTCACACGCCTCATTCGTTCAATAATTTGGGATATCACCTTGCAGATCTGTTTTTCCCCCATTTTTTAGTTCATCTCACCGTTCCGCACTGCCTCGTCGGTTTCTGGGGGTGCTACTTATGCTTCTGCCCGTGTTTTGCAAGCCACAGTGCTTGACCGACAATTACTAAAGACTGCATAAAGCCACCGGATGCAACTTTTATGGTGTTCTTTGCCCGGCCTAAAACGAGAGAGGTCCTGGGTCCTGAAATGAACTACTAAAAAAGGAAGTAATTAGTCAGCGAAGTTGGCCCTTTCTCCGAGGTCGGCTTGCGATTGGTCGCGGGTTTCCCCAGGATTCCTGCTTTTCCTCCTCCATCCCTCGGCTTCAGGAGCCTCGCTTCTCTCTTAGGTTTTAAGCCTCCGTTCTTTCAGCCAAAAGAAGCTCTCAAGAAGCCATGGACAATCGGGTCATTGAGGGTTGACCGAGCTTAGAGTAAGGGTTGGATATGCCGTACAACGCCCACACACGATACCCCCAACCCGAATACGATTAAAGGGGCCTTTTGCGCTATTTGTGTAAGCTGAAACCTGCCCTTTTCCTTTTATGGTGAGTGCCCGACGCCGTTCTTCGGGGGGCTGATGGGTGACGAAGGGCGGCGTTGCGGAGCCGGGGGGAAATGTTCCGACGCCAGGGCGGCGCATCCGGACGTTCCCGTGGCAAGGGTACCAAGGGGGGTTACTGAACAAACTTTCCTCCCCCCTCGCGCGAAAAAAGTGGGCGTCCTGTCACTGCACACATGAAACGGACACCACCGCTGGATGGAACAGCAAAGTCGATCGATCTGCAGCACCGAGGCAAGTAGGTCGTCATCGAACGAGAGCTGTCGGCGGATGGCGGCGAACCTGTTGAGCAGCAACAGATCATAAAATAAAACATAGAGATAGACAATCTCAGGGCAGCCGAAACCGGATTGGGCCGACGGTAACCTTTTTTTTTTGTTTCTCGTTCCCCCTTCCGACTTCACCCCCTTCCCGCTGACCTGGACTCGTGCTTCTTTTTTTTACAAATTCGGGCTTCCGATTTCGCGTTAAATGACGAGGGGGTTGGTAGCACATGCTCCCCGTCCGTAGTTATCCGGGGCTGGTAAAATGCGAAAATGGGTGCCAAGTTCCTTATCCGGTATCTCGGGTACCGTGTCCGGGATCTCTCGACGGCCATGCCAAAAATCGTTTTGCACCCCCGTTTTTGGCTTACTCTCCGCGCGTCCGGGACGGCGCTCCTCGCTATTCCGTATTCGTCGTGGGATAGCATGCGCCCATCGGAGGTCCAGGAGTGGCCATCGTCCGCAGCGGTGCGAGGCGGTGCAAAGGCGACCTCTGAAATGCTGACCGCAGCCCAGAGGGGCGGACGATAAGCATTGGTCTTGGAGTGTCTCAGATGGCGTGCCAATGACAGTTGCTTATGGAGTGTCTAGAGAGGGAAAAGGGTCGAGTGGGGGATTAGGTGTCACATACAGAACCCTTTTGAGCTTTACTCAGGGACCGGCTGCAGGAACATTCCATTCCAAGGTTTTATGGACTTGCGATCCTGACACTCCCCTCTCCCTCCACCTCCAAGCTAAAAAAGGGCGTCATTCAAAACTTGAAACCAGCAGGAACTAGACTCGTCTCGACTCCCTTCTCCCTCCCTCTCTCATCTCCACTACTCTTGCCACTCACTCTCTCTCTTTTTTCCCTATCGTCGCCGTCGTCGTCGTCATCGAGCTCGTCAACGCGTCCCAGCCTCATCAGCTTCTTGCAAAACCCCATCTTGCAACACTATTTCTCTCTTGTGTGATGGAGGGATACGCAATGGTTAGTATATCTTAAATTGATTCCGGGGTCGGGGGCGGGCGGGCGGCAAGGGATCGGCCAGCCGCAAGCCTCAACCCTCTCTCTCTTGTCCTCGTCCCCTCAACGCGTTCTGGCCCCGCACATACGTACTAAACGTGTCCTTCTCTCTTTTGTTTACCAACCAAAAAAAATAGCATCCTCAACTGCCTTTTGTCTCTCCCTACCACCATCCTCATCATCCGCTTCACCAGCCGCCTCTCCCTGCTCAACATCTTCACCATCTCCACCATCTCCCGCAACACCATCTCATCAACTACTCAAACGCTCCTTTACCCCCGCTTCCGCTCCCGCCTCACCACGCTCACCAGCACCAGCACCAGCAACACCATCATCATCACCACCATCTTGCTCAGCACGCTTACCTCCGCCCGATCACGCCTCCACCGAGCCCGCACGATTCGACCTACGCTGCAAGTAGCGCTTCACCTTCGACCTCGCTCAGCTCTTCCACTTCCACCGTCGCTACGTCGAACTGGGATCGCCAATCCGTGTCGTCCGCTGCGACATCGACCGACGATCGGGCCAGGACGCCAAGACCGACCGACAAGCCCGCGTCAGAGGTCGACGGTCGGACCCCTCGTGAACGTTTCCTCCTCGTACGTCGTCTAACTTTTTCCCTCACTGGACGCGTCTCGAGGGGGGACACTAATATGTTTTCGCTCGTTCGTCTAGATCTCAACCGTACCCCGAGACAGCACCAACGAGTCGCTTAAAGCTGCCTTCCGCCCCTTTGGCGATCTCTTGGGCATCTACAAGCTCTTCCTCAAAGACGGCATCGTCATCTTGGCCTTTTCCGATTCCCGTCAATGCCTCGAAGCTCATCAGTATATGAACCAGCACCATCTGTTCCCTCCTCCTTGGACGGAAGGATCGAGCCCCTCGACCGAGGCTCCCTGGTCGCAGCTGTTGTCGGCCGGTCAGGTCGCATCGGTACGTCATTTTACCCTCTACCTCCCACCCATATGACGAACATCTTTGCTAAAATGAACCCGCTTTTTGAAATTCCGCTTTTGAACGTGCATGTTCTCATGTGGCTCTGCAGCTTATCGGCGACTCTGAGCTCATGCGCGAAGCCGAAGGTGTCTTGGTCATCCAAGCCGAAGCGTTCGTCAACGGCACCCTACTCCAGAATTTGCTTGAGCAACATGGAGATCTTTGCTCTTTCCAATCTCTCGATGCGAACGGATTGGTGAGTCACCATTTTTCAGTGCGTTTCGGCGCCTGTTTCTTTTTTCTATTTTCGCCCTCCTTAACTCCTTTGGCTGACCGAGTCCGCATTTTACACTTTCCATTCTCAATTCTCCTCCGTTTTCCTTTTCTCTCACACCTCCTCTCCCGGGACGCATATTTCCAATGATAAATCACTCGCCCCCCACACGCACACGCATGGCTTGCGTACGAACCCGTTGCGTCGAAACCTTTTTACCTTGCGTGGGTTGGGGCTGGAATTCGCGCAGCTCTACAAATGCGAATTCTATGATGCCAGACACGCTCATTCCGCCATGAACGAGATCAACTCGACCACCGCATATCCCTTGGGGGTCCCTCTTAAAATCTCGCTCGATCGATCCGCATCGACGCCTTCTCAGACTAGCCCGTTTGCTCTACCTTCCCCCTTAATGAACATCGCCGCTCAACATAACCACCCCCTACAACATCATCATCATTCTTCCTCCTCCTCTTCCACTTCCTCTCCTGCTGCTATGGCCCACGGAACGTACATGTTCCCCCCTACGCCTACGACTCCGCATTATCCTCAACTCGCCGCCACCTCTGGAGGTGGTGCGGGAGCAAAGATGGACGAGGACGAAGAGGACGAGGTTGAGAGCATTCTGTTGGAGAAGAGCAGAAGACACTTCCCTGCGGCGACGTCATTTGCTTCCGCTTCTTCTGCCCGACGAGGTCTGGACTCTCTCCGCGACCGGCACGACACCATCCCCCGCCCGCTCTACGTTACCGCTCACTCAAGCGCGCTGATCCATGCGCTCGCATCGCCCGCGCCGTCTTCCACAGCGTCTTCTTCCAACAAACCCGTGGTAGTTCGGTCGAGACGGTCGTCGACGGGCACGTCGGTCGTTCCTGGTGAAGACACGCCGTTCGCTTTGGAAAAGTTCCGCGCTTCCCTCTTGGGCCGTGGTGGGAACGACGGCGCCGAGAACAGCGACGCCGAGGAGGACCACATCCAGGATGCCGCGTCACCTGCTAGAGTTACCAATAGGCTGGATTCCTTTGGACTTGGCGCACCCCTGGCACCCTCGGCGGAGGACTCTTCGTCAGATGGACTCGGATTGGGGTTGAAGGTTAAAGAGACGGGTGCGGGGTTGATGCTCGTGGACGATTTGGATGGGATCGTGCCGCGTTCCGGCGCCACTGTGGATCTTTCGGATGCTCCTCATGGTGGTGAAGGGTACCACAGGAGAGGGAGGGCGAACTTCCGAGCTCGACAGCTCACTTCGACCGCTTTTCATCGCTCAAATGCTGCTCAACCCCGCCGTCGCCCGAACAAGATCGCGTTGCCTCCGTTTATGGGTCCCCTACCCTTGCCCTCTCCGCTACCGCTTCCCAGCTACTGGTCCACCCCTTCGGGCCTCCCAAGCGCGGAGGAAGGAGTTGCGACTAATGGAGGCAGAAACGATGTGGCTTTCCCATTCGCGAAAGGCAAAGGAGGTCGTCTTGACGGGCAATTGATTTACAATTCTGAGGGAGTTTCAAACGGCGCCTCGCCCACCACCCCAACTCGAGCCGCTGCTGCCCCGCCTCTTCGCTCGCACAACGCCAACATCGGTCCTCGCCTCCGAACGGGTCGCTTGCAAGGCCAACATTCGCCGAATTCGCCCACGACGCCGACCACGCCCACCGACAGCACCACCACCACCACCACCGGTGGCATCCCACCGCTGTACGCCGCAGCCAACCGCCCTCTACTACCTTTGTCCGCGCGCACCTCGCTCAGCCAGAGTCGCGACCCGCCTTCGCCTCGAAACACGGTCGACCTCGACAAGATCGCCAATGGCATGGACACGCGCACGACGATCATGATCAAGAACGTGCCCAGCAGGATGACGTTGTCCGATATGGAGGCGTTCATTAATAAAGTTTGCGAGAGGGAGTATGATTTCTTGTACTTGAGGATGGATTTCGTGACGGGGAACAACGTTCGTCGCTCATTCGTCTGTGGAATCGAACGGAGTTGAGCTGATGACGTATTTTTGAACCCACTAGGTTGGCTACGCTTTCGTCAACTTCATCGACGTTTCGAGTCTGCTCAAGTTCTTGCAAGCGTACTTGGGCAAGAGGTGGAACCTGTACTCGTCCGATAAAGTCATGTACGCTGCCTACGCAACGTACCAGGGCAAAGCTGCACTCGTCACAAAGGTACGTGGCTTCCCATGAGCTTTGGTTGACCGGCCCCAATGCTGACAACATTGCATTGTGCTCGTGCCCCGTTTCTCGCTACCAGTTCCAGAACAGCTCCATCCTCGATCGCGAAGAGAAGGTCAAACCGCACATCTACTATAGCTCTGGAGAAAATATCGGCCTACCTGAGCCCTTCCCACCCCCAAACGACTCCGCGAGGAAGGCGAGGTCCATGGCTGCGGCTTCCGAGGTGAGCTCCTCGCACCGAATTCTGATTGGGACTTGTGTGCTGACGAGGGGGTCCCCCACAACAGCACGGCCTATTTAGCCGTATGGAGTACAACCGTCGTCAACAGCTTTCTCATAATCACTCTTCAACTTCTCCGACCCAGCAGACCGCTCCGAAGCTGTTCGCGTCGTCTCCACTCGCTGCTCGTTCGATGGCCTCGCCCAACAAACCTTATCCCCTCGCCACACCGCAGTCTGTGACGGATGGCCCAGACTACTTTGTCTCTCACCCAACTTCCCGGTCCTCTTCTTCGTCCTACGCCTCGCCTCAGGGGCTCGCCTCGCCGCATCATCATTCTCCACCCGCAGCGGGCAACAAGGCGAATGCACACTTTGCTGCAGGGAGGTCCTCCGCTCGAAGGAGTAATGACGGCCCCCAGACTGCGATATATGGAAGAAGAGCGTCTGCTACTACGTTGGTTCTGCCTCCTTGAATGGGGTGGTTGCCTCGTGCCTCCCTTTTCCAAAGCGCCCATCAAGTCGAAGAATATTCTTCCAGTCGCCCAAAGTCCAACTATTCGCCGCCCTTTCACCACAATGTACAATTAACGTTGAAAACCAGTCTCTCAAAGTGTCTCCACCAGCCCTTCGACGGGTACTCCGACCACCCTGTTGCTTGGCTCTGTACATCCAACCTCGTTCACTTCTTCGTCCCCGTTTGAATTTAGATTTGTCATCAAATTAATCGTTTTAATCCCTCTGTTTGTGCTCACTCCGCTTTCTTCCACTCAACCTGCACATGTATTCACTCAACGCACAGCATATGTATATCTCTCTTATCTCCGCTCCCTTTCGCTGTCTTATGCGCTTCATCTTTTCTCGCCCTTTCTTTGATTATCTGTTCATACTTTCGCTTTCGTCCATCTTTTCACTGTTGTCATCTACGCCAGCCGAGCGTATTCGTTATTGTTCTCTTTTTTTTACACCTTTTCTCGCTGTTGTGATTCGTCCTTCGTCCGTTCTTCCTTCGCTTTTCATTATCTTTGGGCTTTTGATAGTCGTTCGTGTAATTGCCCATCACTAGATGTAGATCATGGCCATGTTCAGTGAAGTCAAACTGCTGCAGTGTGGTCCCAGTGTGGCGTCGCCTGGGAAAGTCAGCGTTGGGACCCTGGAGAGACTCGTCGAGATCGTAATCTCGTACTTTGGCCTTGCACCTGCCAATCCCCAACGTCAACATTCCAACATGGTATGTGCAATCGTTGGTAGGCAAGATAGACATCTCTGATAACTGTTGGCAACGTCTAGTCCAACTCGCTACGTCCTTACCTCGCCGCAGTGCGCGCAACCTTGACTGCGGCGATGAGCTTGGAGAACTTCTCATCCCAGGTAGGTGATAGCGACGAAATCAACTCCACAATGAATCTGAAATGGGCTTGCTTTAGACTGTAGAGCGTCATAATAAGCCTGAAGTGGAAGCCTCGTGAGCCATGACGCAGGGTAGCGCGTTCGAGAACCCTAGACTCAGCCGCGTCGCGATGTGCCCTCTAGGACGTCCCGCGAAGTTTTGCTCAACCCACTAATCATCTCAAGATCTGCTAACGAACGCGTCTTGATTGAGACATCTATCAACTCCGTCAGAATGAGTATCAAAATTAAGCAGGCCGACGAAATCGAGCAGATCCTGTGCCACAAGTTCACGAGGTTCATGATGGTCCGAGCGGAAAGCTTCGTCATTCTAAGAAGGAA
>WSTY01000192.1:0-27273 GCA_019633465.1 Tulasnella sp. 417
AAAAGAAAGGGACTAGAAGGAGGGGGCAAGACTTAGTCTTAGCCTGCTACTTCTAGTACGGGTATGTCGCGTGGGGTCTCCGACAGCGATTCCCACGGTTCCGTAACATCACTACCCAGAAGCAGTCATACACACATAGACCAACCTCCTACAGTTACCCCTCACCATCACTTTCTTAGAGTTTCTGGTTAAGTTCAATCCTATTGTCAGTATGCTACCTCAACTGCTGACTTGCTAGACAGATTCCTCTCAGGAAAGTAAAGTTGATTCTATTTAATTCTCTGCCAGCCCCCAATTAAAATGCATACATTGGTTCTAACCCTCCATGGTCCACCTGAATGTGAAACTGAATGTTTTGCCTGAAGCAGTCTTAGGGTTGCAAGCCAGACTTGAAATTTTTGTTATGATGCTTGAGCCTGAGACATGGTGTAATGCTTGAGCCCTGGACTTGGTGCTAAGCTTGGTGAAATACCAAGCAAGGTGGGAAGCTTTTTGCAGCTGTAATTGATACCCACCAACTACACAGAGAGCATGGAGCTCCAGTAAATACTCATCTCACATTGTGTGGGGTCAAGGTTGGTTGAATTGGTGTGGAGGGGGGGCTGAAGCTGCCTGGCCAATCTTGTTGAATCTGTCAGTGCTTCACAAAGGAAGAATTGTTGTGCAAGTGACCGCAATAGAATTTTTTTAGGTCCTCCAGTTGCAGCAAACAAAGGGAAGGGGGAATTCACACTCTATGTTGTCAGCCTACTGGGCAGCAAAGCAGACAGTGCAGTCACTTCTCTCTCAGCCAATCATCGTTTGACCTAAAGTCTCTGTGTTGGAGCAATACTTGCCAATATCCTACAAAGGCATTAGTCAATGCTGGGTGCCTGTCTGAACAATATTACCAATACAAATGCTGCACTTGTCTGCCAATGACCTTTGTTCCACGTGATGGCAAGTTACACCCATAACCTTATTGCTTGGGCCTCCTTCATAGAAGTAGAATCCAAGCATGCCCCCAGCGTTGGGTCTGTCAGAGGTAGCGATGGGGACTCCAAGAGTTGCAGTTAGGGGTCCATGGACGTGAACAGTAGAGTCAAGGTTGCTGATGGGGCACTGAAGAGCTGGACCAGATGCCTTCCAATAGTGTGGCCCCCACCACTCTACTCAATGTCCTTGAGGTCATAATCCCTGAGAAGGGAAAGGATATAATCCCTGAGAAGGGAAAGGATATCCATGGATACCTTGTGGGCAGTGTTGGCAGTAGTGTAACCTGGAACAACTCCTATCCATATAGTAACAGGGCCAGTTTTCTCCTCCTTGTTCCTTCTGTAAGTGATGAACTGAGCACTGTCAATGGAGGTGTAGTGGCTCCCATAGACTTTCACCATGTCGTGAACCAGGGGACCTATGGTCTCCCAGAGAGTCTTGATTGGTTTGTTGGAAACACCATGAACTGACTTGTATAGAGGATAGGCCTTGTGGCCCTGAGGTTTAATGAAAGGATAGTTGTCACACCCCATATGGTAGAGGAGAATTGGGTGGTCTGGAGAGATGCCCAAGTACTAGAACCATGCCTTGAACTCATCAACAGCATGGACAGAGGGAGATGTGGAAACACTGGATGTGGTGTCTTGTGAGTGGACACTAGCGCTGAGCTGAGAGGATTCATCGCTTAGGGTGGGGGATAGGGGCAAGCTGGGGGTCTGATGCTTGCTGGCAAATTGGATGCACCATTGGACAAATTGTGAATAAGCCACTAAACCAAGGATGGTAAGGTAGGTGTGAGATACATACAAGAAATAAGGGACTCAAAAGCAAAGATCCAGAACAAGTGTGGTTTGATGTTGGTTCCAATATCATCTGTAATCAGGGGCCTGGACTTAAATGGTGGAGAATGCTTTGGCAGCCATGGTGCTATTGAAGCCATCTGACAATGTCTCTTCTTTGATGATTGTCAAAACCCATTGATATCAGGTCTACCCCCAAAATGGCGGTGGTTCATTCTTGTCTCACATGGGAGGTGTCACCCTGCCCTGATCGCCCAGAGGCTGAAATCCAAAGCCTCTCTGGATGAACACATTGATTGATGTTATCAACAAGACTAGCCTTGCTTTGCTTCACTCTGGCCATACACTAAGCAATCAAAGGCTCTTCATGGTGACAGAGCTAGGAAAATTAATAAAGTGGAGTGTAAGAGGTTTGAGGGATGAAGAAGTGTGGTACTACCTGCATTAGCAAATTCCCTTTTTGATATACTGCTTTATATCAATTAGAGATTGTTCAAGTGAGTCTGGACCATCAGCAAATCATCGTTCCTGGTAGGTCTATTAGAATATGTATTGGAACATTATTTAGCATAGAATGATAGTTCTATTGTTGACTATCATCTCCAATGGCTCATTGTTTACAGGACAAGACCGTTCCTTGCAACACCAATTCATAAACCGGATATATCAATCTTGGATCCTCCTAGTGAAAGAAGCTAATAGCTACAGTACATATAGGGGCCATTTATATACACTTTGCACGTGGTGGTGAGGTCACACGATTCAAATCGCATCTATGCGGACAATCACGGTGCAAGGGGGTGTTTGAGGACAAACACCGTTCCTTGCAACAAACCCCCCCTCCCCATTGTCATTGCTCAGTCATCATCAAAATCCTCCCAATCCCCCCCTCCCCCTTCCTCCTCCGCTTCAAGCTCGACCCCCCTGACCCTCCTAACGCCTCGCTTACTACCTCTTACTGCTCTCTTTGCTTTAAACCGAGGTGGAGTTGCGGGCACTGGGAAGAGCTTGCACACCTTCGGCCTTTCAGGTGCTGCACCCCGCGACGTTGGGACTCAGCCACCGCAGCCTCCCAGGAGGTGATCGCTTCCTTCTGCTTCTCCAATCTGGCTGCTCGTTCTCGCTGGCGCCATTGGGACTTTGTTTCGTTTGGATCAATGTCCTCCTCTTCCTCAACCGGCGTTGAAGGCTCCACAGCCTCCACAGCCTCCACAACCTCCACAGCCCCAGCCTCTAGAGAACCAGCCCCTGTCTGTCCAGCCTCAGCCCTCAGCTCATCTAAGAATGGTTTCCCAGAGAGCCATCGGGCATTTCCCTTTGCCATACGGCCGTGCTTTCCCTTAGCGCGCTCCCCCTCTTTTGCGGGCAATCGCTCCATAAGTTCACGCAGATGCCAGTCCCTTAGAAGAAGTTGAGTATTAGCAGCTTCATTGATTGCTCGCTCAATCTTGGATACTGCTAATGCCTTCTGGAGTTCTATGCGTAGAGTCGTGATTTCGGCAATCAGCTCAGCCTGTGAAGCGTACTTGAGATTTGATCTTCCTGTGCGCAAGATAGCGTAGTTAGGATGGAGGTGAGCTGGGACCGCTTGAACAATGGGATCACCGAGTTTTGATGTTGATTTCAAAGGGGAAGTTGAGACCAGAAACTCCGCTGAGGTTTGGCAAAGTGCGTCAATTATCTCGGGCCCCAGCTCATTTTCCTCGCCCCTCTCAGCTCCTGAATCCACAGGTGGGGGAGTATGAGGTGTTGTGCTTTTGCTGTTGCTGATTGCCATTGTTTCAACAGCCTCTTCATCATCCTCAGGCACCAGTGCGAGGCCCGGGGCCTTCGCGATCCCCTTATATTGATGCTGCACCTCGATAATTGCTCGCACAGGACTTGGAAGTGGGAGCGGAAAGTCTCCTTTTGTAGAAGTCTCTTTAGCGGGGGCTGTTAAGTCCGGGTGGAAGAGATCGCAGTTGAAGGGGATGAGACCAGTCATGCGGAATCCCGAGCGGATTGTAGGGTCGGTAAATGCGCGAGCACGAGCCCGTGAGTATATTTTGAGGAATGTATCATTGTTGACTCTCTTCCCAGTTGACCTCCAGTATTTGTCGCATTCCTGAGACCAATAGATCTTCAGCGGCCCGAAGCAGGCAACATCAAGGCCTTGGAGCCGGTGAGTAGGGTGAGGTGGATATGAAATGACTATAATATTATGCTCTTCAGCATACTCCAAGAACTCCAGAGTGCAATGGGAGTGGTGTCCGTCAACAAAGAGGAAACGGCCACCGTGAAGGTGAGCTGTTTGCTTGTCAAAATCGCAGATGTAGTCGACCCCAATAACATCTGTAGTGTATCCACATGACGGGACAGTTACACTATATACAAGTAGTAGTAGGTTAGGCACTGAAAATCGATGCTTTGGCACATGCTTACTTTGCATTATCGGGATTTTCCTCTGACCAACTCAACATTCAATATTTCCCTTTAAAGATGACTGTAGGCCGCAATGTCATCCCGTTGCCCATTATTGTCTCAATAACTGTCGTAATTTTGCGATCTCCATCTTTTTGCAGGTGCTGCTGGCATTGCCCAGCCTCGGCGATGACCAGCTGCTGGCTGAAAATTCCAGTATTCATTCCGGCCTCATCCATCCCACCAATATTCTCTTCAGGGGGATTGTGCTCCGCAAATAGCATCTCCACCGTGTCCAGATACTCCTTCAAGGCGATTGGGTTCATCCCCACCGCTCAGCTGCGCTCAAGGGGTGTTGCACGGTAGATGCCAAGCCTCGGGTGTCGCTGGAGAAATCGTGTCACCCAGTGGCTCCCAATCTCTACGTTTTGGCCCATCTTCACCTCTAGAAGCCGAATCGCCTTCTCGTATATCATTCTATGGGTGAGCGGGAATCCACGCTTGCCCATGCCGACGAGAAAATCGACTATGGTAAGCTCCTCCACCCTGGTGAAAAGCTGCTTCTTGGCATTGAATTCTCCGATTGTCAGCTGACCCTTGACTAGCTGGCTGAGAACACTATGGTCTATATCAAACTCCTGGGCAATCTTCCATATGCTTTTTCTCTTGTTTGCTGGGAGATTTTGCTGATCCAAGTAGACTTTTCAGGCAGCGACCTTCGCAGCCTCTTTCACTGCATTTATTTTTCGTTTTTGTGCAATGATGGTACGTCCTTTTCGCATTAGATAAAGGGCTGATGTATGTAGATGTAGAAGGAGGGCGAGATGTTGTGGAATGGACTGAAAGGGGGCTTGTGGGCACAACGTAAAAAAAAAACGCGGATGTTGGTGTGGTGACGAAGACCCTTGCACGGCGATGTTCCATTCTCCTCAACAGGCTATTTGCCAGCCTCAAGAATTTATTATGTTTTAGTTTACATGTATCGTTATTCATTACAATGTCTCTCTAGGATGTCAAGAAAGTAAGATCCTGAATGCGTCACTGTACCTTCAGGGCGGGCGATTTGCCCGCCCATTTTGTGTTTTCCTCCCCCATTTGTGACTACAACAGGTCCAGAGTGTGCCAACTATGTGTATCTGATGAGATGTACATATTCTATTTTGAGGTTTGGCTCTATGTTTCCTGGTTGGTGAGATGTGAGGGGGTGTTGCAAGGAGTGTGCGTGTTGCAAGGAACCGTCAATCCCTGTACCCCTCTGAATAGGCACATGTTGGGTCAGGGACATTAGCAAGTACCTTTTGTTTGTGGGGTCCTCCAGTATCAATCTAACCTGTTGGTATATCTTTTTGTCCTTAAATGTGAGGTCGCCGTTGGGGGAAATGGGACCTGAGCTCCCACAGTCTCTACACGCACAAATATGACTGAGCAGGACAATCGTATTCGCAGAGAAGAGGGAAGGGGGAAGACTGGAGAGTCGTATGTACTTGACGGTCATAGCTAAATACAAGAAATCACGATCACATGAAGGGAAATGAAACAGGGGATACTGAATAAGGAAACAGGTGACAAGAATGGAAATGGACGAAAGGGGAAATGTAAGGAACCGATAAGCAGCTACATGGGGGCACGGGCTCCCGTGTGTCACGTGACTGAAGTGGAGGCTGAAGTAAGTGGCTCGCTCAGTGTGTGCCTTACATTAAAGCACTGAGCTATGCTGGTATCTGGATTTAGTGTTGTTTTGGGAAAGTTTTGTCAACCTTACACAATTCAAGCTCACCACCAACAACATCATTGCAGAGTTTGTTGATGGCAAACATGGTTTTTCAGCCTTGTTAAGTTGGTTGGCTTGATTATGATGGTTCTTTCAGCTTTGTTAAGCCAGTTGGTGTTAGAAGTCGGTAAAGCGCGCGCTAAAGGTAAAGCTGACCATGCAAACTTCTGCTCAGCGCGTGGGCTACGTATCAAATTAGTTATAACCTGTAAAGTAGTTAGTAAATAATATGGATTTAATTTGTACTGGGTTTGCTATCGGAACGAAAGGGAAAGATATGAGGGGGTGAGGGGTATTCGAGTTGAGTGGGTGGGGTGTGGCGAGAGGAGGCGTCAGAACGTCTTGTGGCGCCTTGCGCGCAAGAGGGAAGCTGGTCGCGAGTGGGAGGTCACGATCAGTGAACTCATGCAATAACTTAATTAGGACGAGAATCCGCTAGATAGCAGTATCTAATATAGGATTCGCACGTAACTTATCTTAGTAATTAACGGAAAGGGAGGGTGTCATGTGTCTCTAAGGAACGCGACGGCGCGATTTCCGAATTAGGAAATCACGTGAGGCTATCTTGTGATGACCTCACCACATGTCACAACAAAGGTCAATGCGTCACACTCAGGATCCACCCACATTCCCACGACTACCCCGCGTCCCCATAACTCTCGCCCTCGATCGCATCATCGCCTCACCTTCAGCACACACTTCTTACTCATCCCCTCATGTGTCCCATGTTTCTCTTACTCATTCGACGCGTCAGCACTTCCTTGGTATTCTATCACATTCTTTACTATTCTAGGATATTCTAGTCACAGCCACTCCTTAGTATTTAACTACAAGCGGAATGAGGTGGTTTGTTCCTCATTCCACCTCTCGTCTACTCCAATACCACAGTCCTCTCGACCTTGGTGCCATTCTGATTATGATTGGGTGGTGACCTCTCTCTGTTAACCATTGTCCAAAGCCAAAGTCCCACAGCCCACAGCCCACAGCCCATAGTCCGATACACCTTGCTCGGTCTACATTGCTAAGATCATGACATATCTTATCTGACGTGATAAGAGGCAGGTCGTTTGGGTATCACGCTGAACTTGGTGGGCTTAGTGTTCGAGTATCCCACTGAACGAGCGGAATTGGGCTCGTTTATCACACTGAACGGGTGGAATTGGGTGCGCACAAGGGCGGTATTAGTTTAAGGGGGTAAAAGGGGACGCCGACAATAAGGTCGCGACGGCCCCGTTTTTATATGCTAACTAAGTGCATTCTAGACTATTCCAGCGCTAACTATAGTATTCGCATTTGTTCCTTGGAGAACAATACGTGTTTACTTGCTGTTCGTGAGGATCAGCGAACCACTGAATGGGATCATGTGATCTGAGCGCTTATTGCCCAATTCAGGCAAAAGTCCGATTCTAATACTAGATTAAGCTACCTATAAGTAGAATACTGATGTTAAGCGTGATTCGTCGAGCTCTTCTTTGGCGAATTGTTGTGAAATTTCTAGTGTCGTCGCATCGGTTTCCCAAATTAAGGCAAAACTGGGGGCGGTCATGCGGTTTGGATTAATATCTAATTATCAGCCGTACATCCGGACAAAAAGTAGATAATAATGAAAGAAAGAAAGAAAGAAACTTAGGAACAAAGTACTATCTAAATTTGGGCACGGCTTCGACTGGGGGAGGGGGTGGCGTGAAGTCGCCGGCGGCGATTCTCGCGGTTCCATAACAGTTGGCTTGATTGTGATGGTGAAATGCTTTTACCGTGCTGAGGAATGAGTCTTGGGGATAGAGAATTGATGACTGACAACACATGAGGATCAACAGGCCAGTATTGGTGTTCCACTCCCAATTAAGCTGTCAACCAAGAGCCAGATGGATCTGTCAGACCTGTAATACTAACCTCAAAACCAGTGAATATCCATGAGACCTGCAGAGCATTGGTTCTGCCTTCTTGTCATGGAGGTCAGTGTAGCTGTTGAAGACCTAAAAGTAGAATGGAATGACTTCCTGGTTGTACCTGCCTCAAAGTCTATATAAATTAGCCAGACTTAACAGTGTGTTGGGTCTGCCCTCTTTGTCACCAAGATCAATCCAGATTTGCAAGACCTTGGAGTAGAGCACAATGCCTGGTCGTACTGAAAACCAGCTACAGTCCTGTATCTTTGTTTTGTGGTGATCATGCTCCTGAAGCACATGGCAAATTAGTGAGGTGTATTTGAACTGGGTGACCTGGTTGCTGAGGTAGTTTGCAGCATGTTGCTGAGCACTTGTACAAGAAAAAAAAGCCAGCAAGTTTTTGTACAATCTGGTAGAGTCTGGCAGAAACTGTTACAACCTGTAGGATTCCCTGGTCCTGCATTCAGCAAGAATTTGTGCTTCCTGTGCCTGTATCCCAGCTTTCAGCATCTTCACTTTTCAGGCTTTCACTCAAGCCAAAAAGACAGCATTGGCTCCAAAACAGCCTTGGCTGCAGTGGGCTAGAGACTCCTGGTTGCAAGGCATCAATGTGGCCTGTCAATACAGGTAGCATGTCAACTCACTAACCTGTTTTATTTCACCTCCAGTTTTGCTTTTGTTAGAGAAAAGAGATGGGAGCAAGCCATTGAACCCAGCCCAAACTTTATCACTCAAGGGGCAATGTCTGCTCAGCTCTGCACTCACAGCCAGACTGAAACCATGAAATCCAGGCACCCATTGCCTCTGGACCAGTTGTACTTGCAGTCTGCCACTTTGAGCCATGAGTTGATGAAGGGGAGAAGTCAAGTTGACCAATTGAGAGTGAGAGAGCAAGGAGGACTTCAAATTTAGGTTGGGCAGTCCATCATCAGCATGTCCATGTAGCTAGGTGCTACAGCATAACCTTGTTAATAGCCATTGACTGATGCAGCACCTCTCTGTTAACATATCACATAGGAATTGGAGGAAGTGCTGCTGCAGAGGGGATGAGTAAGGAGTGTGTGGTGAAGGTGAGGCAATGATGTGACTGAGGGCAAAGGTTATGGGGATGTGAGGTGACATTTGTTGTGACATGTGGTGAGGTAATCACACCAACATCCTTTCACTGCTGAAGTGGAAGAACCCTGCCACCTATCCTCTGACGCCATAAAAGCAAAACATGAGAGCTGCCAATCACCACCTTCTGTTCCTCCACTCCCTTTGATCCCTAAAAATGGTTGGAGAGCAATTTTTTTTGCCATCAGAGCAATATTTTTGCCATCAGATGACTCCATCTCCAAAGGTAAGAAATGAAAATTGTTGCAAGTTGTTGTGCATCTAATGATCAACAACCTTTTGAACTTCTTGCTCCATTGATCAACAAAAGGCTAACATGATTCTCACTCAGAACAGCAAGCTGTCTTTGATTTTGGGTGAGGTCATTGTCCTAGGCTAATTTTTCAGCCTCCAAGCTGTTGACTTAGGCTTGTTGGAGATATGTTCAACAAACTTAGCACTGCCAATGCCTCACCTGAATTCACCAACCAAGCTTCAGTCAACACTAAGTTGTCCATCTCACCAATCTCCAAACTCTCTACTTTTATATACTTTCATGCCCTAAGCCCACAGCATTCTCCAATGTGCAAACTTCAGCATAGTAGCTACATAACCAGTGCAGATGAACTGACCAGTTGACTGGTTTGCCAAACACCTCTTCTAGATTGTGCTTCACCCCCAGAACGAAAGTGCACCCATGGTGAGTAGATTGGTTCATCAAGACTAGAAGGCATAAACCAAGTAGCGGCATGAGTCAAATCTGATTGTTGGCTCTCTGGCACTGGAACTTAACTCCACATTCATAATTGCCTGCAGCACTAGAATAAAGGCCGTTTTTGCAAGCCCAGGCAAATCAAACAAGGCCAGTCCCCCCAAATGCTTGACCTTTTCCTTGTGAAACAGACAATCAAGGCATATTTTGAAATGGCTCTGTTACAATCTCCCTGTGAATGATGTTACAAAGCTCCTTTGGCTGGTTCTTTGTCCATTTGGGGTGGCAGACAACTTGCTCAACCCAGGTGAGATGCAAACAAAGCCTCATTTGACAGGCTGATGCTGATAGAGAGCCCAGATGCCCTCCTTGCTCAGGGGCTTGCCTCACACTATCTGTATCCTGTAGTGACACATGAGAGGGCCTCTCTAGTTCACCTGTTGATGTAATCTGCCATGCTGGATCTTGTGATGACCTCACCACATGACACCACAAGAGTCAACACCACACCCCCTGTAACCACAGTCATTCCCACGCCTTCCCCACAACCCCAAGGTTTCGCCCTCGATCACAGGTGATCGTATCGACTCCTCATGGGAGCCGCACACTCACTAGACGCGTCAGCGCCTCAAGGATAACACACCGTCGTTACACATTCAACCGCATGTACTGTACTAATCTACCTCATGTAATACGGTCATTCGTGTAAGTATAAATAGTCAGAGGAATGAGGAGGTTTGTTCCTCATTCCTCATTCCGCCTCTTGTCTCTTCCAATCCAATAGTCCCTTCAACCATTGTGCTAGAGTGATTACGATTGCCTAGTGACCTCTCTCTGTTAACCATAGTCCAAAGTCCAAGCCCATTGCCCCTGTAGAGCTCGTCGTTCCTCTTCGTGCTCTTGTCCTTGTCCGAGCTCTTGACAGATCTATTGAACTGCCAGGGAGTGGGGTTTTCACCCCGGGCTTTGAGGGGTGTGACTGTTATTTATTTACGGGTTTGGCAACAGAGGCAATGAGATTTTGCAAGCAGATCTGTATGGCAGCTGATCAAGTGGTTGGCCAGGGTGACCAAGGACTGAAGATGCAACGTTTTGGATCTGAGATTCCTGGTTTAAGGAATCAGTAACTTAGCTGGCTGAGGACCAACCTCATTGTCAAAATCTCATATTAGCCTGAGACTACAGTATATGTGGCCTCCCATAGTACTTCTGAAAGTATTTACCCCTCCCACACACCAGATCATTCACTCACTGTCTGAAGTTTGATATGTGTATCTGTCCTGACAGATTGGGGATACCAGTTTGTAATGTCATTGCCACTTTGGCCCTGTCAATGCTTTGTCAATCCAGCAGTAATGATGAACTGGCTTCCAACAGGGAGAATGACATTGTTGTAGGTTATGTCTATGGAAAACTCTTTTGTTTTGGTGCTTGCAATCATCTGTGCTGGCCCTGGAGGAGTCACTGTAAAGTATTGGTGAACATTGAGGAAAATGCAGAGGTGGCTCACCCCCCCCCTCCCACCATGTCCCCTTTGGCAGGTCATAAGCCACTATCCATAGGGACCAAGGATATGCAGACCTTTTCTCAATACTGCTTGGACCTTCTACTCCCCATGCTAATTCCTGTACCTGAGCTATCTGGTTGGCTGCGGAGTTTGTGGTGAGGGGAGGTTCAATCTTGGTGATTTCCAGATACAAGAAGAGTGGTAGGAAACCCCTTGAAAGGCAACTGCAATAGTAACTTTGAGCATCTTGTGCAGTTGGATTAGGAGGTGTGAGTTTCAGATAGGAAAAGAGACTGATGAACTCCAAGCATCTTTCACATGAACACAGCAGAGCAGGTTGTGGAAGAAGCACAGATGAGATGGGGTATCATTCCAAGGGAAGGAATTCTGGCATCAGAAACCTATGGATCAACCAGTTAACTAAGCCTGACAAGGAGGACCACTCACTTTGTGGTGACTCTCTGCCTGTGTTTCTTTGTGGCAAGTAATAATTTGACTCTTTGTCTCTAAGTACTCTAAGTAAAATCCCTGTTTCTAATGTACAACCCTCAACTCTTCAAACCTACTCCCAATGGGCAGACACTGGCTGAAAGGTCAACCTTGGGGGAAAGGGACCTGACCTCCCATGGGTCTCTATGTGTGCAAGTAGAGTATGACTGAGCAGGACAATCGTATTCGCTGAGGAGAGGGAGGGGGAAGACTCGAGTCTTGTAGGTACATTGTGGGAAACCAGCATTGTTGCACCAGAAGCTGCATGACAATTTGCTGAGATTCCACCTGGTGCTCAACAAATTGCAGCTAGAAACAGTAATCTAGTATTAGTTTGCTATTGATCATATCAGAAACAGCATTATTCCAAAGTTGTAGATTAGATCAAAGTGATGATTGGGGTGCACAAAGAGTTGTGGCTGCAAGACTTGAAGAGTGAAACACTGTCCATAGCATGCCCAAGAGTGAGATCAGTTGGCTGACTGAAGTAGCAATGGTCAGGCAGATCTTCATCAACAACTACCTTTTGCCTAAGCAGTTTCTTGTAATGCTTCGAGTCAAAGATGTCCTTAATTTTTCCAGGTTCACCTTTCAATTTTGCCATAGTTTTGTTTTAAAGGTGGTGCAAAAAAGTGGAATAAGAGAAAGTACTCTGAATGACTGGTTTGGTTGCTCTGTGCTGTCAAAATGGGGTGGTTGCAGTACAGACACTGGTTCAGCTCAGCAAGGTGTTGCGAGCCAGCTATTGGGGGCAGTGGCATGACCATGGGAGTGGGAAGTCGCCTTGCAGGAATGCGAATAGAAAATACTAGATTTAGCTAGTCTATCTAGAATGTAGTGCTTAGTTCAATAGATAGAATAAAGCTATTCTAGGGTTTGCGTTAAGGGGTGGAATGAGTTAGGAGGTGAGTAGAGGAAAGGGGGAGAAGGGAGGTGAGCTGCACATGCAAGAGACAAAGCAATTCATAATTACCAGATTAGGGAACACGCCAAGTTGGAATTCGAGTGTGGCGTTCGGAATCTTTCGTGTTAACGGAGTAATGCAATAAACGTTCCATTCGAATGCATCTGTGAGGTACTCTCAGAGAGTCAAGACCCTCAGGGTAATTTCCCAATAAGGAAGATAAGAGCTTTCACGACAGTGGAAGCAGATGTTGGCAACAGTGATGATTAACCTTTATCCTGAAGATTTAACGGTAATTCATCTTTGTCCTGAAGATCTAAGGGTAAGCATTCTTTATCCCAAGAACTAACGGTGGCGTTCTTTATCCTGAGAAAGTAAGGGTAAGCGCAGGAGGGGCGTTTGGTTAGAGGAATTGGCAGATAAGATAAGGATACTATCTTATCACGAGATCATATTTATTATCTACTAAAGAAGATTCCGGAATATTCTACAGGGGTATGGAACATTCGTTAAGCGAGAGGGGCTCAGGGGTACCTGGGTGGTGCAGGCATGTGCTGTGGTGCTTAATGTCTAAATCAGGTAAGTAAGCGGCTGCAGCCTGAATCCTCTTGCTAACTTGCGCTTAGATTACTAATAGGAAACCCTTTTGTCAATTCATCGAGCTTAGGAGGCAATGTTCATCAAATTCAGGGAGTGGAGTCGGAGCAATGTCGGGCCGGTTTCCCAAACAAGGCCTGCCCAAAAGAGTAATTAGGAAGTTTCTTACAGTTATTAAGTTCGGACCTTTTGTGTATTATTCGTAGAGTGAAAACGAAAGGGAAATTTATTTGTAAGAAAATTCCAAGAAAAGGGTAAGGACAAGAGACGATTGGGGGTGGGGCATTGTGTAGATGCGATCCCATGGTTCCCTAACATGAGGTCTGGGCAGGTAAATTTGCAGCACAAGTTCAAGCACATACCATAACACTCTACCTGAAAGCCAAACAAGCAGTCCATGTGATGATAGAGTAGGTAGTCATTTGTTTCAAGGTTCATCCTCTGAGAGAACATCTGGACCATGAATTGGTAGACACGACATGACATCCTGCCTTTGTGACAAATTGCAAATGTGGAGATGTTCTTTATGTTGCTGGGAGACAAGCTGTTGCTCCCTACAAGAATAGCCAACCTCAGCAAATGCATTAATTACTAATACATAAATATTGACTTATATGTGCGGTGATAGCATTTGCTCCCAGTCTTCACCAATGCAGTCTTTCAACCATCACTGAAGCTCCGCATCAGTGATATCATCATCCATGTCCTCCTCACCAAAGTCAAGATCCTTCATTTTGAACTGAAATACATCTGGTGGGGAGCCCTCAGTGTCTAAATTATCATGTGTGGAGTCTGCACTGCTGCATGCATCAGTTTGTGTTAAGAGGGTAAACCCTTGAGCGGTGGAGATTGTGATGACCTCACCACATGTCACAACAAAGGTCAATACTATTGTGTAGAGTGGATAATTTGTCCATGTTTGTTTGTCCCTTTTAAGTAGTGTTTGTTTTGACACTTGAGAGTTTCTTCAGCTACACAATACTGAACAAACTCTCAGGTAACATTTTCCTCTCCTATTATACTACTACGAATAAATGGGCTACACAATACTGAACAAACTCTCAGTGTGTTGTTCAATAAATACGTCAAACCCAGGATCCACCCACATTCCCACAACTACCCTGCGTCCCCATAACCTTCGCCCTCAATCGCATTGTCACCTCACCCTCACCACACCCTCCTTACTCATCCCCTCATGTAGACCATGCTTTCCTTACTCATTTGACACGTCAGCCTTTCCTTGATGTTCCACTACATTCTTTCCTTTTTTGGGATACTCTAGACATAGCCACTCATTAGTATTTAAGTACAACAGAATGAGGAAGTTTGTTCCTCATTCCGCCTCTTGTCTACTACCCCAATACCACAGCCTTCGACCTTTGTGCCATTCTGATTATGATTGGGTGGTGACCTCCCTCTGTTAACCATTGTCCAAAAGCCCCAAGTCCATAGTCCCACAGTCCACAGCCCACAGTCAGATATGCCCTGCTCAGTCTCTAATTGCTAAGATTGTGACTAAGATTGTGACAGAGATGGTAGTCGACAATAGAATAATGATTCTAGTTACCAGTTGTCCAAATGTTTACATATGACAGAATAAGCAAACTAAACTTTGGGTTCAAAGATGACATCCTCAGTGGGTTCAAGGGTGTTGTTTGACTGTTGAGATTGAGAGAGGGATTGGAGGATCCCAATCCTGCACTTGTTGTCAGTGTTTATACTGATAGGGCTATTTCAATTGTAGAAGCTATGAACAATTTTGCCAGGGTTAGCTGTGGCTAGAAATAGTGAATGCAGCATTGACTTACATGGCCCTTGCTTGATATGACCATGAATAAACAACCAACTCATCCCATCCCTCCATGATTGTTGTTGGAATATTACTTGGAGAGGGCAGGATGCTGGTCTGAGGGGAGAGAAAATTTAATATAGTAATTGAACTGCTATTTATACTAAAGCTAATACTGAAAGGGGTAATAGGAGAAATGCGGGGGCTATTTCTCCTAATGGGAATCAGCCAATCCCACTCCTCCCAATATCCTCAACAATTGTGTTGGTATCTGTCAGTTTCACCAGTTTCCCCACATATCCTTTTGTTAAGAGGGTAAACCGTTGAGCGGTGGAGATGGTAGTCGACAATAGAATAATAATTCTAGTTACCACTCATACAAACGTTTATATACGACAGAGTAAACAAACTAAACTAAAAAATGTTCGAATGCATATTCTAACACCTTTACTCTATGTGCTCATATCCTATCGAATCCTATCAACTGGTTTCAATTTTGTAATTCACCTACTAGCCATTTTTTGTACTGTTTCCTTTTGGATATACTGATGTATTTAAGCTGATAGTTAGCTGGTCTAAGAAAAACAATCATCTTTTATCTCCTACTCTTGTACTCTACATTATATCCAAATCGCTACCACTCAACAGATTGCATCTTCATCAGTGGTGCTGTTGGATCAGGCCCTCATAAGGAATGGCTTATCAGCTTCCCCATGAATCAAATTGTGCTCATGCTTGTCTGGAGTGACATAGGGCATTTTAGCAGGAAGGACGGTCTCATATTCTGGGCCCAGTTCAGCAAAGTCACTTTCAGACCCACCCTTACTTTGAGACAGGTTCATGACAACCTTGCCTTTCCTTTGTCAAGAGCCTGATGCAATGCCTTACCAGAGCTGGTCTCACTGTATTCACCTTCCTTGTACATTGAGCCTTATAAAATCAATACAGTAAAATCACTAGGGGCTTCTTTGAATTGGAATTATCATCAAATTACAGCAAAGGGGAATACACCCAGCATTCCATGTGTCACTACTCTTTCACTTGGAGCTGGACAAAACCAAACCCAAACCTATTCACCCCCATCCATATCCATCACAATTTCCAACATCCCTATGAACATTCAATTACTACATCCCTATTAACATTCATTTTACTGAATCTGAAATGCTATCCACACCTTCCATCTTGTTGCTGAAGTAAAGGCAAGATCTTCATAACAATCATTCTGAGACCAGCCAGATACAACACCTGGATCAGCACAAAACTCTGTCAGCATCACCATTTGGTAGCACAAGTGAACGCATATTATTGACCAAGGGCCTTGGAAGGCAGCAGATGCAGCACTTTGCAAAGATGTGCATTCTCCCCTTCCAAATCCTGAACTCTCTGCTCAAGGTTTAAAAGGTGGGATGGTACAAGGAGTGTGGAAGGCCCACTCAATTTCCTGTGCCCAGTTGTAGGGCAGACTGTTGGCTTTCCTCTTTCCTTGCCCTGGTTGTTTGGGTCAAGGGAGGTCAGCAGACACTGAAGATACCGAGATGCAGCGAGTGAAGGATTAACATTTGGAGTCAACAAGCTGCTGCTCTCTGGGGCTGCACTGGTATGGAGATGTGAAGGTTCTCATATTCCCTTATACAAGACCCCTTCTGATGCACGGACAGGCCTAATCAAACTCCTCTCCTCCATCTTAAATGCAAAGTCAGCACGAGTTGGGAGTACAGCAGCAACCTTACTTGTATTTACCTCATTGGCCTCCACTTCAGGTACTGGCTTTGAGGGCAAGGGCACCCACTCAGCAGTCGCGACAAATATTCCATTAGTGTCAAGATATTGGAGCGGCTTAGAGCACACATAGAGATGTTCTCATTAAAGTCTGCCCAGAGACTTAGTGACTGCCAAAGCCCATAGAATGCATTTATAGTTGATACTCAGGTGTCTATAGCCTAAAAGCCCAATAGCACGTGACTTGTTTCTTCTTTGCAATGCAAGACTTTTGAAGCCTTTTGAAGCCTTTTCTTCCATAACCCTCATCTGCAGACCAGATGTGGCAAGGGTGTTTAGATTGTTTGACAAGACACCAAATGAAGGTACAGATAGCTCAAGCTTGCAGAGGCAATCTCTGCTTGTAACAGGGCCACACAATGATTGAAGAGAGAGTGTGGGGTAGGGTAGATCAAAATTTGTGTGCCCCTGATATAACCTAGCCAGTTGGTGGTAATAAGTCTGAGGGCAACCTAATCAGGCAAGCTCTGTCATGACGTGGTGAGGAGGGAAGGCTTAGGTCTCTGACGAGTGCTAAGTGGGTTTGGTGTGACTTGCCATGTAGCAGGCAAGGAAGGAGGTCTGGGAAAGGGGGCGGGGGACTGAGGGCTTTGGGCTGAGAGGCTATCGGGATAGAAGCTATGGCTGAAGTCCGAACATTACTAATGATGGCGCGATCCGCAGCTCCGCAGTTGAGACAGGGGCAAGTTACAACAGACAGAAGACCGTGCGAGGCTGCGGAACAGCATTAGCAACTCCGGAGGGTCTGGACCTGGCATTCCTTATGCCGTGTCTGGTTATCGGTTTCTCCCTTAGCCGAACTGGGAAGCTGACTAAGGCTTGATAATCAGGGTCCTTGCTGATGTAAGCTCCTGGTCTCAAGTATCGGTCCGGTGGAGTGGTGGACAGGATTACGTAAGCTGGAGTTAAGACGGAGAGGCGCAGTTTAGGTTCTTCAGCCCTGATTTGGTTATAGTCCTGACAAGCTCAGGTCTTGCAGAATCTGCTCAAGGAGCAAGCAGTCTTAGTGGGACCTAGCCAGGCCTGTGACCCTTTACAAACCTCTTAACTTGATTTTGTCTTCATCCTTGCCCACTCTTTTCCTCATCCCGGTGCTGGTCCTTGCCCTGGTCCTTGTTCTCCTTATAATCCTTGTTGTTCTCATCTACATCTGCATCTGCATCCACATCAACCTCAACCTCCTTGACCTCCTCCTTCTCCTCAGTCTCATCATTCTCCTTCTTGCCAGGGTTGTCTCCATTGCCCTGATTAGCCTCTTCATCACCATCTTCATCATTGTTGTTGTCTTCACTGTTGCCATTGCTGTTACCATCAATAAGTTGGTGAGGGAGAGTAAGGCCCTCAATATTTTTGCGGTGGCAGTGGCACCTTGCATTTGCACAGATGCCCTTCATGAATTCACAAGTGGCCCAATTGCCTTCAAATTGTGACATAAAAGGGAATTTATCCTTAACCTTTGAAACATAATGTGTATGAGCAGGTTAGTAAATCACAGCAAGAGGCAAGAGGTGAGGTACTTGCTATAGCATAAGAGCTAGATAGAGAGGCAGAGAGCGCCGGTTCACATTGTTGGTTGATCTTCTGTTAGATATTGATCTGAGACTTGTAAACAGCATGGGAAGCTGTGCGCTAGAAGCAGGAAATAAGTCAGCTCAAGAACTTGCTGTGGAAACATCTTCAGTACCCAGACACCAGCATATAATTTGTCATGATCTTCGCTAGGTAGACCGAGCAGGGTGTATCTGACTGTGGACTGTGGACTGTGGACTGTGGGGCTTTGGCTTTGGACTATGGTTAACAGAGAGAGGTCACCACCCGATCGTAATCAGTATGGCACGATGGTCGAAAGGGCTATTGGATTGTAATAGACGAGAGGCGGAATGAGGAACAAACCACCTCATTCCGCTGCAGTTAAATACTAAGGAGTGGCTGTGACTAGAATATCCTAGAATAGTAAAGAATGTGATGGAATGTCAAGGAAAGGCTGACGTGTCGAATGAGTAAGAGAAACATGGAGTACATCAGGGGATGAGTAAGCAGTGTGTGGTGAATGCGAGGCGACGATGCGATCGAGGGGGAAAGTTATGGGGACGCGGGGTAATCGTGGGAATGTGGGTGGATCCTGGGTTTGACGTATTGACCTTTGTTGTGACATGTGGTGAGGTCATCACATAATTTGCATTGATTGCCTAAACCCATTTTTGCCTGCCCGTTCCACCCACCCTTGCCATGTTGTCTGGGAGGTCAAGGGATCAGATGATCCAGAGATGCAATATCCTCTTGACTTTGGTCACCTGCTTGATGATGTTGCTCGAGCTTGCCTCAGCGGCAGCCAGTAAAGCTGCAAAAGAGTGTCGGTCAGTGTAAGTTAAGCACTGGTCTTTGATGACTTTGAAGGGGGAAGTTCCTTATTGGTTGGTAAGGTGGGAGACCAAGGTGCTGGAGTATTTGCTGCCAAATTGGTATCATCCAGAACGCCAGCCCCAACACGCTTCCTCAAAGCCAAGGACAACTTTACTTTCTTGGGCCAATGAGCATCAGCTCCAGGAGACTGGTCAGAGAAGGTGGCCTCTGGATTGGGATGTCAGGGCCAGCTCCGTCTCAATCATGTTTTATCGTTTTTGCTATATTCCATTTTTCCGTGCTTACCGCATATTTGCACCTGCTGGTTCGGCTGTAGTTCCCTCACCCACTCAATAGCCTCCCTGTCACGGGACCGTGAGAATCGCAGCCAGCGACCTCGCGCCTGCCCCTTGCCCCCCCCCCCGTTAGAACTGTTGCTAGAATAGATAATTTTCCTTTTTCCTTTTCCTTTCTTTCTTCATCTTTCTCTTGTTCTGTAGTACGGCTGGTAGTTAGATGATAATTAGAATTCACCAAGTACCTCCGCCGCGTGCTTACCATATTTGGGAAACCAGTGCGACGACGCCAGAAGATTCGTGACGATTTGACAAAGCTCCATGTTGAGCTTGACGAATCGCTATTAGAAACAATATTCCATTAATAGTTCGCTTACCTTAGCGATGGAATCGGCCCTTTGCCCGGATTCAGTAGTTAGCGCGTGGGTCACGTGATTGCAATCAGTGGTTCGCTGAGCCTCACAAACCACAAGCAAAGGCACATTGTTCCTCAAGGAACATATGCGAACATTGTAGATATTACTAGATTACTATAGAAAGTAACTAGAAATCGTATAAATACGGGGCCAACGCGACCTTATTGTTGGTCGTCCCCTTTTTACCCCCTTATTTCGATATAGCCCTTGTGCACACTCAATCCCGCTCGTCTAGCGTGAAACTTAGACACAATCCTGCTTGTTCTGCGTGATACCCGAACGCCAATCCTGCCGAGTTCAGCGTGATACCCGAACAACCCTCCGCTTATCACGTCAGATAAGATAACCCCACATGACTTCCTAATTAGGAAATCACGCCGTCGTGTTCCCTTGAGACACGCAACACCCTCCACTTCCGCTAATTACTTAGCTTAGCCACGTTCGAATCCCATATTAGATATTACTATCTAGCAGATTCTTGTTCTAATTAAGTAATTGCACGAGTCTACTGATCACAACCTTCCGCTCGCGATCAGCTTCCCTCTTGCACGCGAAGCACCACAAAGCGATCCCACACCCCCTCTCGCTGCACCCAACAGCTTGACTCCGAACCTCTTGACTTCTATACCCAATACCCATTCGGGCTATCAACTCCATCAGGTACGAATAATATACATTTTACCTAAGATAGAGGACACCAGGCACCGACCAACGGTCACGTGATTAGTGTCACGCTCGACGACCCCAACGCTTTTTGGGCGCCACAACACCCACAGAGACTAGATCTCAACCTGTGAATCGATAGATATTAGTTTCATCTAAAATCTGTAGGAGCTATATTTTTCATTCTCGGAGTAGTTTCTTCCCTGTCACCAAATCTGTTGGTCACTTCCTGGCGAGCATATCACACCATATTTGACACGATCTAGCATTGGTTCCAAAAACCAACTCTGGAATTTTCAGCACGGAGATACTCAGATATAGCCGGAATACGGACATAAACCCTTATCTCCGGTATCACCGTACACCCCCGACGTCAGCCATACCCTCAGAACAACAGGAGTCTTTCTGGGCTGAGGAAATGGGACTTCTACACTCAACTGGAGTGCTTGGAGCACTTATATGCCGCATTATCGCTTGACATTACGGAAGTGTGACAGGAACAAGGGTGTTGTCACGTTGGTCGGTTCCTGGTGTCCTCTATCTTACTAACTAGTTACATTACAGGTCCTACTTATTTCGATACGAAGCCCGCACGGTGAGTGTAGAAACTCCCACGGTCAGTCTTACCCTTTGTGCGCGCTAACCAGATACTTAACAGAAGCACTCGAATGCTTCACTCTTCTTTCTCAGTGGATTGGCGAAGGCGTAGCGAGTGTGCATGTCGATGAACAGCAGCCAGTACTTGTATCCCTCATCGGTGGGTGGCATTGGTCCATGGATGTCTGACATGATGAGTTCGAGAGGGTGTGTGTGAGGTGGATGATGTCAAGTGAGGGAATGGTTCACAGTGCTGCTTTCCAGCTAGGCATGGTTCACAGATCTTTGGTAACATGTTGTCAAGCTTGGCTAAGTCCTTTGGGGTGATGCCTTTTGCCATTTCAAGTTTCACTAGCTTCTTTAGGCGATCTGAGCCCATGTGAGCCATGCGTCTATGCAGCAAGGCAAGAGTGATGGGAGGAGATGATGTGGCAGTCATTGCTGACTCCGGGACTGGTGCTGGGATCGTTTCGCCATCGAGATCTGCAGCTTTCGCTTTATAGCATGCAGTCATGAATGTGTCTCCCTGTGTGGATTTGAAGTGGACTTTCTTTTTGTCGAATAAGACAGCGACATCACGCTTTCGGGCGGCAGGAAGGACAGCGAACAAATTGTTTTTGAGAGAGGGGACATAAAGGACATGGGAAAAAATGACAGTATCGACGTCTACACCATTAACCTTGGGCTGGAACAACACCTCCCCTCAACCAATCGCATAGACAACTTCTCCAGAGGCAACATTGACAGGGACGCGGCAGGGGACCATGTTGCGAATCCAATGGCGGTTTGGAGTCATAGTCGTCGTTGCCCCTGAGTCTGCAAGCCATACTTGGTTAATCGTATGGTCAAGGGAAGGGGAGAGGAGGATGATAGGCCTGCCAGGGTAGAGCTGTTAGAGGTAGGCTCAGGCTTGGCCATCATGACAGATTCAGCTTCCTCCTGGCTTCCTCCTCCTCCTCGTCATCCTCAGGTTCTTCAGACGCTGCGACATGGGCACCATCACTGGGCTTGGAGGCTGCTTTCCACTGCTCTCGGTCCTTGAGTTGTTCCACATTGCGAAGCTTCATCCATGGGGGCATCTTTTCAGGATGTGCCTTGTAGCAGTCATCCGATTTGTGAGCCTTCTGGCAGTGAGAACAAACCGGGGAGCCTTTCTTTGGCAGGCAAGGGTTCCTGGTGGTTCTGGTGGTGAGGCCAGCTTCCTTGCTGCAGTTGGCGACGTCTCGGCAAGTTTGCTCGTTGCTGAAGGCATAAGCGAGGTTGGAGCGACTCAGCTTGCCAGCAACAGTCAGGTTGATCTCGAAGGTTTTGTTTTCTTCAAAATGGTCAAGGCTTTGCATGGCAAGGAAGGTGACGATCATGCCTATGACATCGTCGGCAGAGGCGCCTGTGGCAAGGGAAGAGCTGAGTTGGTCTGCAGCAGTCTCCATCCTGGTCAGGTAGATGGGCAGGGTTTCGTTTGGTTCTTGCCTGACGTTGGCTAGGTCCTGGTAGAGTTGGTATTGTTGATTCGCTGTTTGGGTTACATAGGTGTCTTTCAGGAGCTTCCACACATCGTTGGTGGTCGTTTTCTTCAACATGAGTCGCCTGTTGGCGGAGTCGAGATGTTGGAGGATGATTCCCATTGCGGTTTCCTCATTTTCGCTGTGAATCCTCAATTCTCTTGTTTCCTCGATGATTGGCGATGAAGCGTTTGCTGGTGCTACTGGGGTGATGACAGAATTGACATGTCTCCAGACGTGGGCAGCTAGGAGGAGTGCTGAGATGTCTTCGGACCATCTGGGGTAGTCATCTGCAGTGGCAAGCTTCTTGACTTCGTCTTTGGCCATTTGGTGGGAGCGAGGAGAGAGAGACAGAGAGAGAGAGATGTATAGAGGGAGTTATGAGGATGGGGAGGTAGAGAATGGACGATGGTGGTCGAAATTTAAATGCGAACTGGGGTGACGTGTCGGCTACGTGGCACAGGGGAGTCAGATGATAAGCTGACAAATTTTAGCACAAAGATGGGCCGATTTGTTCGTAATTTCACAGAGTGGTAAAGGACAATGGCAACCGCACCTAGCACGAATGGCGATGGGTGTGGAATGCGATGGGTAGTGGTGAAAACGGTACTCCTCAAGCTTTTGTAGTAGGGTACCGGGTGCAACATCTATCCGTCAGTCACACCTTTCAACCTGGCCCATGATGGAGGCACATACTACTTGGCGATGAGAGTGGGGAAGAGTCTGATGAGGGGTTTATCACTTGGAGGGTTCTAGCCTCAACGGAGCTTAGCCTGCCTAGTACCAGCGGAGCAGGAAACTCCTCCTGATACGCTCGTCTACGATGGAAGGTAGACTGCTGAAGTCGCGGAGTACGCGCAGCTCATCTTCTGGGGAGGGATGGATTGCTAGGTGGTTGCAGAATGCGATAGGAGTAGGTGGATCGACTGTCTGGTCCAATTTAGTTACAGTCTGGGCCCATAACCTGTTAAACACAGCAATTTGACGACTGTAAGGACACACTGTAGTAGACAGGTGGGTAGGGGAGTCGAAGAGTCGATAATAATCAAGGCTACTAGTACATGCAGTTTATATACGAATCAGAACAAACATTACACAAGCATGTACAAGTACGCCACAAACAAGAGACGGGAAACATAGATAAAAATGGGTAAAACATGAGGATAATACTACATACTAAATCGAATGCAGAGAGTATGATAGAGGTGAAAAGAAGACGCACAACCTTGTGCAACACTGAACCCTCCTCCTAAGTCGTCAGTAATACACCCAACCCTCGAATATTTGGCGACTGGATGACCAGCTGGATGCAGTTGAAGAGCCAGATATCAATGCAAAAGCGAACCTAGGTAGTGCTGTTTGTTACTAAACCTCTGAGGGACCTGGCTTGCTGCCCCCCCCCGATGGTGCCTCTTGTGAGAGGGTGTGTTGTGTGATCTGAACTGGTGTGCACAATGAAAGGACCATCGTGTTACTAGAAACAAGAATTGTTCCCATGTGCATCTAATGTACAGTGCAGCTAGTGATCAAAAGTAGATCTTGAATTAGGAATTTATGAAGGGTGTTGATGGGTTCATTTGTGCATGGACAGGGTGGAGACATGTTGGGTCTGGCATGTGACTAGCTCTGTTTAGCATGTTCGAGGACAACGCCCACAAGTCTAACCTGTAATATGCCTTCATATACATCATTTAAATAGTCTGGATGGGCTACAGAGGGGGTTCTACAGCAGAAAGGGACCTGTGTGTGTGCAAGGGACATGTGTGCAGGGTTTGTAAATATTTGCACAGAATATAGCCCATAAAGTCGCGAGGGGGGTTATCTTATCTAACATGATAAGCAGCGGGTTGTTTGAATGTTGTGATGACCTCACCACATGTCACAACAAAGGTCAATATGTCAAACCCAGGATCCACTCACATTCCCACAACTACCCCGCGTCCCCATAACTTTCGCCCTCGATCGCATCGTCGCCTCACCTTCACCACACACTCCTTACTCGTCCCCTCATGTACTCCATGTTTCTCTTACTCATTCAACGCGTCAGCCTGTCCTTGACATTCCACCACATTCTTTACTATTCTAGGATATTCTAGTCACAGCCACTCCTTAGTATTTAACCACAGCGGAATGAGGCGGTTTGTTCCTCATTCCGCCTCTCGTCTACTCCAATACCACAGTCCTCTTGACCTTCGTGCCATACTGATTACGATCGGGTGGTGATCTCCCTCTGATAACCATTGTCCAAAGCCAAAGTCCACAGTCCCACAGTCCAGATACGCCCTGCTCGGTCTACATTGCTAAGATCGTGACAAATGTCACGCTGAACTTGGCGGGATTATTGTTCATTCATCACACTCAACAGGTGGAATTGGGATTTATCATGCTGTCTGATGACCTCACCACACTCCCTATAACCACACTCATTCCCACGCCTTCCCCACAACCCCAAGGTTTCGCCCTTGATCACCGATGATCGTATCGACTGCTCATGGGAGCCTCGCACTTGCTAGACGCGTCAGCGCCTCAAGGTTAACACACTGTCGTTACGCATTCAACCACATGTACTGTACTAATACACCTCATGTAATATGGTTATTTGTCTAGTATAAATAGTCAAGGGAATGAGGAGGTTTGTTCCTCATTCCGCCTCTTGTCTACTTCAATCCAACAGTACCTCGACCATCGTGCTAGAGTGATTACGATCGCCTAGTGACCTCACTCTGTTAACCATAGTCCAAGCCGTTGCCCATTGCCCTTGTAGAGCTTGTCGCTCTTCCTCGTATCCTTGTCCTTGCCCAAGATCTTGATACGCTGAGCGGGCTGGATTGAGTGCGAGCAAGGGTGATATCAAAATAAAGGGTAAAAAGGGGATGAGCGATCATTCTGTCGTGACGGCCCCAGAATTTATATGCTAACTATGGACAATATTGTATATTCTAGAGTATTCCTGTAAGTTCCTGGAAGAACATCGTGTTTCTACTCATTAGGCACAAGGCAATGCGGTTATGTGCTCACGCACCTAATTATCCAATTCGGGTAATGACCAATTCCAGTATTATAGCTAGCAACCTATCGATAGAGAAAGTTTCCTAAATATTCATCAAGTTCTGTGTGGAATCTCAGCGAATCATTGCGAAGTTTCCAGCATTGTCACGCCAGTTTCCCACATTAACCTAGCCCGTGAGTAATTGTAAATTCTATCTAATTACAGCCTTTCGAATCGTGTATTTGGGATGAAACAAGAAGAAAAAGAAAAGTAAAGTAAAGTAAAGTAAAGAGATGACTAGAAGGAGGGGGCAAGGCCTAGCCTTAGCCCGCTACTTCTAGTCTGGGTATCTCACGTGGGGTCGCAGACGGCGATTCCCACGGCTCCGTAACAACAGAAATAGTGCTCAAATCGCGCTATTGCAGAGCTATCATAGCCGCCATGGGGACTATCCCGGCTATCAAGCATGAGTAGTGGATATAAACAGGAGGGGTTGCTATGATGCTATGACAGCTGTATTGCCCCGATAGTACTACAGAGCGAAGTTGAAGATCCCTTATGTTAGCTCTGCTCACCCTGTAGCTATGACCTGTATTCTAACAGAACAAAGTATTAGTGCATGAAGGAACTCACCAGAAAAGATGTGTCACCAAGGGAAATGACGGCCCTGCCCAGTGCCCATGCTCGTGACTTGCCCCACACTAATGGACAAACCTTGAATATGCTGAGAGTCTGCATTGCCAAAAATACAACAATGGGCACATTGCAGTGAGTGGCTAGTGTCACCAATCATCAAAACTTCAGCAAGAAACCGCTAATTTGCACTGACAGCGTGGCATCAAGTCCATCTCAGATATCTGTAGATACAAATTCCCAGATGAGGTATCTCTCAAAGCATAATCCGCATCTAAAATCCGATCTAGATCTAGGCTAGATTTCTCAGATAGATCTAATCTGCCGAAAGCCCTACATGTATCATCAATCTTCCCACCACCTTCGTTCTGGAACACTTGAGGGTCTTTTGCTCAAAACAGACATACATACCTACCGCCGCAACTTTTCCCCAATGTCAGGGACCATAAATAATTCTCCTCAGGTCAGTGCCATTTTTGTGATCCTAGAATCGGACCATTGATCCAGGGGGCGGTCGCTATCCAAATTGGCATTGACTCAGGCACCTGGCCCACTGCTCACCCTCCCATTTGAACTACATGAACACATATTCCTATTCCTTCCTTCCGGTTCAGTTCCCAATCTCATCAAGTCCAACAGGCACCTTCGATCGATTTACGAACAACTTCTGTATCGATGCATCAACCTCTCCCAGCAGCCTCTACGAACGACAAGCCTCCTTCGGACGTTTACGCTGCGGCCCGACCTCGCACTCCTCGTCCAAAGTCTCGACATTGACCTCAGACCGTATGGGACTTTGCCATCTTCAGGAGGCCGCAAAATCTCGCCGTTTCACGCTGCCGGACTGGCCATGGCGCGAAACGTCAAGTCTCTAGGAATTTCGGGCATATGCTTGTTATGGGGAGGCGAGATGACCGTCATCTACGATATCGTCGCAAAACTCAGTTTAACAAGTCTGCGGATAACAAGATGGTGGCCCACTGGTCAGTCAGGCGTACTTCCACCGTTCGAGGTCGTTTTCGCAAATCTCCGTGCAATCGTCCAAGGCCAACCTTCGCTACAGGACCTCAGGCTTGAAGACTGGAGATTCGAGCACGGTGCAGGGATATCAATGGGTATATTGC
>WSTY01000193.1:0-27256 GCA_019633465.1 Tulasnella sp. 417
TATACTGCTTGTGGAGGAGGTGGTCAGGTGCTGCCGATTGTGTCCGCGAATGTTCGCACCCAAGGTGAGCTCCGACTGAAACTTTGTCGAGGTTTGGACGCCCAACGCTTACGGAGAACCTGACCTTCAACTCAGCCTTGCGGAACTGCGAGAATCGAGTTGCACATCCGAAGCAAGTAAGTGATAGTTTTTTCGGGCTGCCAAGACGTGAAGTAGTAAAAGCTCGGACTAACGCCTGCCCTGACGTCGCTTGCAGACACGACAAGGAACCCGAACTGGAATCGGATACAACGTTAGATCTGTTCCATTCGAGGATCATGCCCTGCCCTTTGTAATTTGAAGTCCCGTTCTATTGAACCCCGTGTAAATTTAAGCATTCCAACTTGATTCCTGGTTTTGTGGTTCTCAAGGCAGGGCTGAGAATTCGATCATTCCCCGATGATGACGAATGTTTGCTCATCCTTGTCGTTCCTATTGAAAAGAAACAAGGCCCTTCATGTCCCGGGGACTGTTTTTCGCGTTTCGATTGCCAAGCTTTGACGTTGGGTCATTCGCCTCCATGTGCAGAGGAGCGGCCCTGGCGGAGACACCTCCCAAATCAGATTCGGCTGGCACTGGCATCTAACTCGTCGAGTGAACACCGAAGCCTTGCTTGCCCGTTGTGTCATTGCATCACCATCAAATACCGTAGTCAGATGGGTTAGCAGGGCACATCTAGTACGAGCCTTGGGGGGAAGTCGCTGATACCAAATTGGGCCGACCCATATTCTTGGCCGGCCATCGGGGCAGGGAAAGATGACGCATTTTGTGCTGATTCAACCTCATTGATGAATGTAATTTTGCTCGCAGCTCTACCCAAAGGCATTGATTAAGGCAATATTGGCCTTATCTTCCTCGGAACGGACAAAGCCACCCGAATGTTGAGTACACGCTGTCCCAAAAGGCCTATTTCGCAATGACTCGAACTTGGGTCGCACGTGCCGTGCGTCGAGCACCTTGCTCCATGAAATGCCGTGCGAGCGCATGTGGTCGACATATCCGCATATAAATAAAGTCCTCGTTCAGCGCAGACATTCCTAGCAGGAATCAGCAACTAAACAAGCTCAAAGTGTACTAGGATAGATGAAAGATTATCATTCCAATCAATTCTAAGATTTTAGTCGCCTCACATTTCTGCTAGCAGGCTGGACTCTGCGAGAGTGCGAGGGGGAAGGCATACCCCGGTACCTGAGTGACTTCCGCTTACCACAGCACATGAACTCCGAATTTCAGAGTAGAGGTGCGATTTCGGCACGACTGGCTAAAGATATGAAGCCTCTTGACAGGGCAAGCTGATCCAGCGCCGAGGGTGACCTGGGGTTTTTGAGGAAAGCATCGCGCCCTTACATTGTATCGATAATTCGGTATTCACGAGCCGAGTGCGGCTTCAGAGGCGCTGATAATAGATAGTACATGTCTCTGGCGCATTAACGAGTTAGACCTCATCGCGAATGAAGTAAGCCTTTGCATTTTCTATGCTTATGAAGTGTTAGGGGTGTTCGGGGGCTCGGGGAAAATGATGCACCGACAAACTACCGACGGGGTACGAGGACCCTGCAGACGGCACCGCGCATGATTACATAAATACGTTGTTGGGAGAGACCTTGACGGAGCAAGGTGATTGGAATCGAACAACATTAATACTAATGCCGACCAAATCTCGCATGTAAAATTGATGAAGGTCGGAAATTCTATCTATTTATTTATTTGCGCGATGTGGGTGGAATTTGGAAATAGGATTTAGAACTCCGCTGAACAGAACAACGGGGTTCTATTCCGCAACGACCACCACCTTCCTTTCGGCGACCTCCGACATCCTCCCTCCCTCCCCCATCCAATCTCCCCGCGCCCCACCCAAGTAGATTCGCGATGGTCACCACAAGAGGCAAGAAAATCGATTTCAGCGCTCATTCTAGCGATGGCGAAATCGACGTCGAGCAACCTGGTGCGTAAATGGCGGATGAGGCAACCTCCATTGGAAGCCGCTTCTCTAACCCTGGCGGGTTCTGCGTTAGAAAACCCGGCGCCAAAGCGACGCAAAACCAAGAAATCTGATTCCGCAGACGGGGATACCGGTTTCGTCCCAAGCTCGTCGTGTGGCAAAGGCAAGGACAAAGCGACCTCGGATCAGAGCCAACTCATCACCAGACGGAGCGGCAAAGGTGCAAAGCTACGAGACCTGATGAACATGCCCATCGACATTTTTACCGAAGTATGCTGACTGGGGAGTTTTATCGGAACCAAGCTGATAAGTTTCTTCTCTAGGTTTGTTCCTACCTCAAGCCGTTTGATCTTCGACGTCTCGCCCTGGCCAGCAAGCGTCTCTGGGACATCCTTATGACCAAGGAGGCCAGGCCCATCTGGAAGACCGCCCTCGCGTCCGCTCCCGGTCTTCCAGAATGCCCAATCGACCTAAATGAACCACAATATGTTTGCTTGCTATACTCCTCTGAGTGCTATACAATCGTATGCTGTACCCTGTTCTTGTACGATTCCTACGTACTAACTCGGTCATTACCCCCTCCCCCGGTCGGACTTAGGGTTGCACGTCCCGCGGTACCAAAGTCGACTGGTTCCATCGGGTTCGATTTTGCGCAAATTGCTTCGAAGTCAAGTAAGCTATGTGAGCCGATCAAGACAAACAAACCCGTCTGATCGTCGCTATCACGAGAAATTAGGATGACCAATGAGTGGAATTTGAGATATAATTGGGCGAACCTGGACCTCGGTTTCCAACACAGCACATTGCTCCAGATACAGGATTACGTTGACAGTTACTCCGGCGAGTCTTTTCCGACAGTTTGAATTTGATTTTCCCCTTATCATACTCCCTGGGATAGTGATGGACTGGGGAAGCATTTTCCCCCGATCGCGCTCACGCAAATTACCCAAAATGAAAGAACGGTACTACCATGTTGAGGCTCTGAAGAAAACCGGACACGAGTACGAGGCACTTTCGGGAGATGCACTTGGAGACTACCTGTTAGCTTTGGAAGAGAAGATGAATTACCGCAACAAGGTTCGGTTCCCGATGCCGTCAATTTTCTTAGCCATCTTTGTCACTGTTGTTCGTAGACCGGCTCGGCGATGTCCAGGTGGAGCTTAAACCAGGTTGTTCTACGAGCGGGTGATATAGCCGCAGAGAAGGACACCCGCTTTGAAGGGTAGGGCGGGCCCCTGCTCCGTCTTCAGCCCATTCTAGTCTGATAGCTGTCGGTTTCATCTTAATAGCATCAAAGGCAAACTTCTGGAGATGGGTTGGATCGAAGAGGACTTCCCGATGCGGAACAAGGAATTCAAAGATCTTGTCATGAAGGACCAGAAGCTGACGCCAAAAGGTGGGTCGCAGAGGCCACCGTCAACTGCCGCAGACACATGATTGACGCAATCGGCCTCCTCGGTACAGTTTGGCAAAACATCAAACCAAAACTGGAGCCCCTTCTAGAGGCGAGCCGAGCCGAGCGTCTCGAGAGGGAAAAGTCGCTGCGCCAACTCAGACGTCAAAGCGCTATTCACCAATTCCTCCGTCAGGTCGGCCGGGAAGTTATGGACCTTCCGTACGAGCATCCTCAGCTCAAATCTTGGGTACGGGGGATCGGCGACCTCTTCGCACTCCCAGCAGTCAGGCTCTTGTTTGAGACCGACACAGAGACGGTGACTGAGGAACAGTGGATCGAAGTGGAGCCCGAGGTCCGACTCGTCGCGATGAAATGGTGGCGAGATTCTCTCAAGCGACTTGTGGGTCACACGAAGAACGCTGGGGCGGCACTGCCCGACGAGACCGACCGGGAAGCGCCAGGAGAATCGAGTTTAGAACTTGAAACAGAAGAAGCGATAACTAGCTCAATCTCAGCCCTCAGAGCGAAGTTGTCCTTAGTAACCTCCGCAGCCTGTTGCAGGGGCACCTCCTGCAAGAAGATATGGTGGTTCCCCGACCTCCTCCTGCACGTATCGATCCATTCCCGCTATAGTATGGAAGATGTCTCGAGACAAATTGATCCTCTCCAGCCTGAATTTCAAGACCTCCTAATGCGGCTGCTGAAAGACTTGAAATTCGATCCTGAAATAGTCAGCACTTCGGACCTTGTTGTCAATGGCCAAAGGCAGAAGACCTTTTTGTGCACCAGATGCGACGAGAGGATCGCAAGGTACATGAATTTTAGCGACTTGGTTCGTTTGATTTCGACCATATTTCTTGCGCGAACGTTGCTACTAACCGACTCCACTTGTTAATTAATGCCTTTAGATGGAGCACTACCTTGAGGTCCAGAGGTGGTTCGATGACGTCACCGACACCGTCCGAACCTCGCCAGATACTTGCTATCCTTCCCGAGCCGTCAATAGCGAGTTACCGCAGATCATCAACGACCATGACTGGATTTCTTGCGATGCGCCTCTGGCTCGCCGGGACGACGAGGAAACGAAGGAGGCGATTTTGAAGTTGCAGAGCGATTTCCAGAAGGAGGCGCTGACCGACCCGCTGTTCGATATCCTGGGGATTGGAGGCGAGGCGTTGGAGAGAGAACCATGGAGGGAGGTGCGAAGGTGTTGCCTCTTGTGTCCACGATCGTTCGCGCCTCGAGTGAGCGTTTTGTTCTCGCCATTGTTGTCGAGGTTGATTATCGGAGCACTGACAAGGAACCTTGCCTTAACAATTTTAGCCTTGCGGGACCGCGAAAATCGAGTTACACATCCGAAGCAAGTAAGTCGTGGGTTGGGGCATGTGGAAAGTTCAAGTAAGCTCGCACTGACGCAGCCTGGCGCGCTGATTGCAGACACCACAAGGAACCCGACTTGAAAAAGGACACGACTTTAGAACGCTTCGATCCAGCGACTCCTTGCCCCTGGTGATAATCTCCTCTCTTCCCATTGAACCATCCACTGTTCGGAGGACTTCAAGTTGGCTCTCGTGGCGGGGCCCGGAGTCAATGCCTCAATGAACGCGGCAGAGATTACAAATGGTTGTTCATCCTTCGCCATTTAACTAACGAGGAATATATAATAAGGCTCTTTATCTCCCGATGTTTCATGTTTTAGTTGAAAAGGTGCAGAATTTTGGAAATTGCAAGCCGTGGGTGGGGAACAGGATTTTAGAACTCCGCCGAACACAGCAACGGGGTTCTCTTCCGAAACGACCACCCTTCCTTCCACCTGTACCATCTCCGTTCTCCCCGCACCACCACACCGCTCTACCGGAGTTGCGATGATCACCACGAGAGGGAAGAAGATCAATTTCAACGCTGATTCAAGCGATGGCGAAATGGACGTCGAACGACCAGGTAGGCGCCTGCGGCCATTCAAAGCCGCTTCACTAACCTGTCCGGCTTGTTGGTCAGAAAAACCGGCGCCAAAGCGGCGCAAGGCCAAGAAATCCGACTCTGCAGATGGACATACTGGTTTCGTCCCAAGCTCGTCGTCTGCCAAAGGGAAAGACAAAGCGACCTCGGATCAGAACCAACTCATCACCAGGCGGAGTGGTAAACGCGGAAAGCTGCGAGACCTTATGAATATGCCTGTCGACATCTTTAGCGAAGTACGCTCATTGGGGAGTTTCTATCCGAATCGGGCTAATTAGTTGCTTCTCTAGGTTTGTTCCTATCTCAAGCCGTTTGATATTCGGCGTCTCGCTCTCACCAGCAGGCGCCTCTGGGACATCCTTATGATCAAGGAGGCCAGGCACATCTGGAAGACCGCCCTCGCATCCGTTCCTGGTCTTCCTGAATGCCCGACCGACCTAAATGAACCGCAATATGTTTGCTTGCTCTACTCTTCCGAGTGTTATACAATCGTATGTTCTACCTTTGTTCCTTAGAACTCTTTATGTACTAACTGCGTCATTAAACCCCCCTCCCCGGGCCGGGCCTAAGGGCTGCACGTCCCGCGGTACCAAAGTGGACTGGTTCCATCGGGTTCGATTCTGCGCAACTTGCTACAAAGTCAAGTGAGCTGCGTGGTCCCATGACCACCGAACAAACCCTCCTGATCGCCCCTTTCACGAGAAACTAGGATGACAAATGATTGGAATTTGAAAAATGACCAACAGAGCCTGAACCTTGGTCTCCACCACGCCACATTGTTGAAGATACAGGATTCTCTTGACAGTTACGCTGGCGAGTCTTTTCTGACAATTTGGATATGAGCTCCCACTTATCATAGTCCTTGGCACAGCGATGGGGTATGGACGGACTGCTATCCGAGTGCGCGTACGCAACCCGCGCAAAAGTGGAGAACGTCATTACCATGTCGAGGCTCTCAAGAAGGCTGGACAAGAGTACGAGGCACTTTCAGAAGATGCAGCTCGAGACTACCTGTCACTCTTAGAAGAGAGGTGGAATTACCGGACCAAGGTTCGGAGGCTCACTGTCGATGTCGTCAATCTGAACCGAAATGCTTAGCCGTACCTCTTACTATTGTCTGTAGACCGGCTCGGCCATTTACCAGTGGAGCTGGGACCAGTTTGTTTTACGAGAGGATGATATTGCCGCAGAGAAGAACGCCCGCTTTGAAAGGTGCGGCCAGCCGCTCCCCGTCCTCCATCCGTTTGACGCACATTCCTCTTAATAGCATCAAAGCCAAGCTTCTAGAGATAGGTTGGATTGAGGAAGACTTCCCATTGGGGAACAAGGAGTTCAAAGATCTTGTCCTGAAGGATCAGAAGCTGACGCCAAAAGGTGAGCCACAGAGTCACCGTCAACTGCCACAGTCCCTCATCAGCACGATCGGTCTCCTCGTCACAGTTTGGCAAAATATCAAACCGAAACTGGAGCCCCTCCTGGAGGCAAGCCGAGCGGAGCGTCTCGAGGCGGAAAGGGCGGTGCGCAAAGGGAATCGTAAAGCGGTTATCACCAAATTCTATCGCCAGGTTGGCCGGGAAATTATGGACCTTCCTCCCGAAGACTCTCGGCTCGATTCCCTCTTGCCAGACCGTAACGGGATCTACGCACTCTCATCGGTCAAGCCTCTGATTGAGAACGACACGGAGACGGTTACCGAAGAACAGTGGATCGAGGTGGCACCTGAAGTCCGACTCTTCGTTCTTAAGTTCTGGCAAAATTCTCTCAGGGTACTCGTGGACAACATGCAAAACAGTGGGACGCCACCATCCAACGAGACCGATAGGCAAGCTCAGGGGCAAGCGAGCTCAGAAACTGAAACAGCGGAGGAGATTTCAGAGTCAATCCCAGCACTCAGAGCGAAGTTATCAGTAGCAACGTTGGCATTCCGGTGCAGGGGCCTCTACTGCAGCAGGAAGATATGGTGGTTCCCTGACCTCATTCGTCATGGCGTAAATTTCCACTGTCTCCGTAGTATGGAAGATGTCTCCAAACAACTTCTGCCATTCCAGCCTAAAGGTCGACACCTAGTAAAACGGTTGCTGGGGGATTTGGAGCTCGACCCCGAATCGGTCACAACATCGGACGCCGTTATCCACGATCAAAGCCAGAGCAACTTTTTGTGCACAAGATGCGATCGGAGGATTGCAAGATACATGAGTTTTAACGAATTAGTGCGTTTTAGTTAGCTAACATTCCTCGCGTCAAGGTTACCACTCATACCAACTCACACCTTTCCAACGTCTGACAGATCGAGCACTACCTGGACGCCCAAAAGTGGTTCGATAGCGCCACAAAAGCCGTTCTAGATTCACCAGATACTTGCTATCCTTCCCGAGGCATCAACAGCGAGTTACCGAAGATTGTCAACGACCACGATTGGCTTTCTCGCGATGGACCACTAGTTCGTCAGGACGATGAGGAAACCACAGAAGCAGTTTTGAAGTTGCAGCGGGATTTCCGCAACGAGGTGCCGAACGATTCACGGTATTATATGAAGGGAGATGGACCATATGAGTTGAACAGACTGCTTGGGCAGGAGGTGCTCAGGTGCTGCCGGCTGTGCCCACGATCGTTCGCGCCCAAGGTGAGCTCCGTCTGAAACTTTTGGCGAGATTTACAACACCAACGCTAACGGATAATCTGAACTTCAACTTAGCCTTGCGTAACTGCCAGAATTGAGTTGCACATCCGAAACAAGTAAGTGATAGTTTTCTGGGCTGCCAAGATGTGAAGTAGTGAAACTCGGACTAACGCCCGGCCTTGCAGACACGACAAGGAACCCGACTTGGAAACGGATACGACATTAAATGTGCTCGATTCGAGGATGCCTTGCCCTTTATAGTTTCAAGTCTCTTTCTATTGAATCATGTGTAACTTTAAGCATTCCCCAACTTGATTGCTGGTTTCGTGGCTCTCTTCGGGCGGGGGGCTGATCGTTGTTCGATGATTCCACGACGATGGCGAATGCTTGTTCATCCTTGTCGTTCTACGTAACAAGTAACAAGGCCCTTCATGTCCCGGGACTGATTATATTGTTTGGTTGCCAAGCCTTGAAGTTGGATCGTTCACCTCCATGGCCAACGGGGACCAGGCGCAGACCCCTAACACCAGATTCGACTGGCATCTAAACCCGCTGAGTAAACACAAAAGCCTCACTTGTCCGTTTTGCTCTTACGCAGCAAATAAATACCGTGGTTAGATAGGTTAGGAGGGCACAACTAGTACGAGCCTTGAGGGGTAGTCGCTGACACCACGTTAGGCCGACCCCATATTCTTGGCCGGCCATAGGGGCAGGGGAAAATGACGCATTTTGTACTTCTTCGACCTCATTGATGAATGCAATTTTGTTTGTAGCTGTACCAAAAAGGCATCGATATAGGCAGTATTTGTCTATGTTACTCGGAACCGACAGAGCCACCCGATTGTCGGGTGCAGGCTGTTCCAAAAGGCCTGCTTGGTGACAACTCGAATTATAACCGAGCTTAATACTAATGCCAAACCTCGCATCTAAAAATATTGATGAAGGTCGGAATTTCTATTTATTTGCGCGGTGTGGGTGGGGAGCAGGATTTAGAACTCCGCCGAACACAACAACAGGGTTCTCTTCCACTTGCACGGGCACCGTCTCCCATCCCCCTTGCACTCCCACACCGGTCTACCAGAGTTGCGATGATCACCACGGGAGGGAAGAAGATCAATTTCAACGCTGATTCAAGCGTTGGCAAATTAGACGCTGAACGACCAGGTGGGCAAAAAGGCGTACGACGCCACTCAAAGCCACTCCTCTAATTAGCCCTGCCCGGCTTGTTGGTTAGAAAAACCGGCTCCAAAGCGGCGCAAGGCCAAGAAGTCCGACTCTGCAGATGTAAATACTGGTTTTGTTCCAAGCTCTTCGTCTGCCAAAGGGAAAGACAAAGCGACCGCGGATCAGACCCAACTCATCAGCAGGCGGAGTGGTAAACGCGGGAAGCTGCGAGACCTTATGAATATGCCTGTCGACATCTTTAGCGAAGTATGCTCATTGGGGAGCTCTATCCGAATCGGGCTAATCAGTTGCTTCTCTAGGTTTGTTCCTACCTCGAGCCGTTTGATATTCGACGTCTCGCTCTCACCAGCAAGCGCCTCTGGGACATCCTTATGACCAAGGAGGCCAGGCACATCTGGAAGACCGCCCTCGCATCCGTTCCTGGTCTTCCTGAATGCCCTCCCGACCTAAATGAACCGCAATATGTTTGCTTGCTCTACTCTTCCGAGTGTTATACAAGCGTATGTTCTACCTTTGTTCCGTAGTATTCTCTATGTACTAACCCCATCATTAACCTCTCTTCCGGTCGGGCCCAAGGGCTGCACGTCCCGCGGTACCAAAGTGGACTGGTTCCATCGGGTTCGATTCTGCCCAACCTGCTACAAAATCAAGTGAGTTGCGTGAGCTCATTAGGACAAAACAACCCTTCTGACCGTCGCTATCACGGGAAACTAGGATGACGAATGATTGGAATTTGATACATGACCAACAGAGCCTGAACCTTGGTCTTCAACACGCCCCAGTGTTCGAGATACAGGAGTATCTTGACAGTTACGGTTGCAAGTCTTTTCCGAAAAAATTGAACATGGGCTCTCACTTATCATAATCCTTGGGATAGCGGTCAATGGGTATCACGTCTATCCTCACCGATACCGCCCACCCAACCCGAGCAAAAATGGAGATCGTCATTACCATGTCGAGGCTCTCAAGAAGGCCGGAAAAGAGTACGAGGCGCTTCCAGAAGATGCAGCTCGAGACTACCTGTCAATCTTAAAGGAGAGGTGGCATTACCGGACCAAGGAGAGGTGGCATTACCGGACCAAGGTTCGGAAGCCCACTGTCGATGCCGTCAATCTGAACCGGTTTGCTTAGCCGTACCTGTCACTATTGTAGACAGGCTCGGCCATGTACCAGTGGAGCTGGCACCAGCTTGTCTTACGAGGGAATGATATAGCCGCAGAGAAGAACGCCCGCTTTGAAAGGTAGGTTCAGCCTCCGCTCTGTCCTCCATCCGTTTGATCCCGATAGATGCACATTTCATCTTAACAGCATCAAAGATAAACTTCTGGAGATAGGCTGGATCGAGAAGGACTTCCCGATGCGGAACAAGGAATTCAAAGATCTTGTCCTGAAGGATCAGAAGCTGACGCCAAAAGGTGAGCCGCAGAATCGCCGCCAACTGCCACAGACCATTATTAATACAATCGGCCTCTTCTTCACAGTTTGGCAAAATATCAAACCGAAACTGGAGCCACTTCTGGAGGCAAGGCGAGCGGAGCGCCTCCAGGGGGAAAAGTTGGTGCGACTAATCAAACGTCAAAGCGCTATCACCCACTTCTTTCGTCAAGTCGGCCAGGAAATTATGGACCTTCCGTTTGAAAACCCTCGGCTCAATGCCTTGTTACCAGGAATGGACGGGGTGTACGCACTCTCATCGGTCCAGCGTCTGGTTCAGAACGACACGGAAACGATTACCAAAGAGCAGTGGATCGAGGTGGCACCCGAGGTTCGAATTATCCTTCTTAAGTGGTGGCGAAGTTCCCTCAAGCTATTCGTGAACAACACGGAAACTGGTGACGAGGTACCACTCGACGAGACCGACCTGGAAGCGCAAGGGCAAGCGAGCTGCCAAACCGAAACAGAGAAGAAAATCTCTAGTTCAATTCAAGTCCTTAGAGCAAGGCTATCCTTGGCAACGTCGGTATTCCGCTGCAAGGCCACGATGTGTGGCAGGAAGATATGGTGGTTCCCCGACCTCATCCGACATGGCTCAGACCTCCACTACCTTCATTGTGTGGAAGAGATCTCCAGCCAGCTTCTGCCACTCCCGCATCAAGGTCGACAGCTAGTAAAAAGGTTGCTGGAGGGGTTGAAACTCGACCCCGAAACGGTCACGACCGCAGACGCCGTCGTCAACGATCAAACCCAGTGCAACTTTTTGTGCACCAGGTGTGATCAGAGGGTTGCAAAATACATAAGTTTCCACGAATTGGTGCGTTTTAGTTGAATGACATTCCTCGTGTCAAGGTTGCCACTGAACCAATCCCACCTTCTAACGTCCGTAGATCGAGCACTACCTTGACGCTCAAGAGTGGTTCGATAGCGTCACGGAGGCCGTTCGAGATTCACCGGATACCTGCTATCCCTCTCGAGCCGCCAACAGCGAGTTACCCAAAATCGTCAACGACCATGATTGGATTTCTCGCGATGCGCCGCTGGTTCGCCAGGACGACGAGGAAGCGAAGGAGGCGGTTTTGAATTTGCAGCGCGAGTTCCGGAAAGAGGCGTTGACAGACCCGCGGTACGATACCAGGGGGGTTGGAGGAGAGGATTTGGAGAGACATCCTTGGAGGGAGGTGCGAAGGCGTTGCCGGTTGTGTCCACAAGGGTTCGCGCCCCAGGTGAGCTTTGTCTGAAGCTTCGTCGAGGTTTAGACACCCAACGCTAACGGAGAACCTTACCTCCAACTTAGCATTGCGGAACCGCGAACATCGAGTTGCACATACGAAGCAAGTAAGTTGTAGTTTTTATCTTATTTTTGCTGCCGAGATGTGAAGCAGAAACTCGGACTCACGCTCTGGCTTGACGTCGCTTGCAGACACCACAAGGAACCCGACTTGGAAGCGGATACGACATTACATGTGTTAGATTCGATGATTCCTTGCATTTAGTCTCGTTCTATTGAACTCTGTGTACCTTTGAGCACTCCGAGTTGATTGTGGGCTTCATGGCTCTGATTCTTCGATGATTTCATGACGATGACGAGTATTTGCTCATCCTTGTTCTTCGACTAACAAGAAATATCTGCGAGCCTCTTTATGTCCCGATGCCTCTTTTTGTCCTTTGCTTGTGAAGCTTTCAATTTTGACGATTCACCCACCGAAGACTGGGCACTTGTCCCGCGAGGTCGGGGCTGCACCAAAAGGCCTATATTCGAATTATAATCGAACAATACCAGTGCTGGCTAAACCTCGCAACTGAAAGTCGGAAATTCTGTTTATTTATTTATTTGCGCGGTGAGGGTGGAGTTTTAAACAGGATTTAGAACTCCGCCGAACACAACAACAGGGTCTCTTCCGAGACGACCACCTTTCCCTTCCACGACCTACTCCGCCCGCCCCCAATCTCCCCGTGCCCCCACTCTCCCCGTACCCCCTACTCAACCAAAGTTACGATGGTCACCACAAGAGGCAAGAAAATTAGTTTCAGCGCTGACTCAAGCGATGGCGAAATAGATGTCGAACGACCAGGTGGGCAAAACAACATGACGCAACTTTTCGAAGCCGCTTCTCTCACCCTGTCCGACTTTTTGGTTAGCCAAACCCGCGCCGAAACGTCGCAAAACGAAGAAATCCGACTCGACAGATGAAGATACTGGTTTCGTTCCAAGCTCCTCGTCTGTCAAAGGCAAGGACAAAGCGGCACCGGATGAGACCCAACTCATTACGCGCCGGAGCGGCAAAGGCGGAAAGCTGCGCGACCTGATGAACATGCCTGTCGACATTTTTACTGAAGTATGCTCCTTGAAGAGTCGTATCCGAACCGAGCTGATAGGTTTATTCTCTAGGTTTGTTCCTACCTTGATCCGTTTGACCTTCGACGCCTCGCTCTTACGAGCAAGCGCCTCTGGGATATCCTGATGACCAAGGAGGCCAGGCACATCTGGAAGACCGCCCTCGCAGCCGTTCCCGATCTTCCCGAATGCCCGACCGACCTCAACGAACCACAGTATGTCTGTTTGCTATACTCTTCCGAGTGCTATACAATCGTAGGTTTCAGCTTTGTTGAGTGAAAATTTCCACCTACTGACTCGATCATTTCACCCCCGCCGGGACTTTAGGGCTGCACGTCTCGCGGTACCAAAGCCGATTGGTTCCATCGGGTTCGCTTCTGCACAACATGCTACGAAACCAAGTGAGCTACGCACTTTGATTCAAGCAAAGCTCCTTTCCGACGACTAATTATTACCACGACAAATCAGGATGACGAACGAGTGGCATTTGAAGTTCAACCAGCAAGGCCTTGACCTCGATGTCAAATATGGGACATTGTATAACCTCCTGACTTATTTTGACAGTTACGCCGGTGAGTCATCTCTCTATGTTCTTATTTTCACCTTCACCTATCGTATTCTCTGAGATAGTGATGCGATTGGCACGCAATTATCGCCGGGCAAGCTCAGGCCGAACTGGCTATATGCGCAAAAACGAAGATCGTCATTACTATCTCATGGCTCTCAAGAAGGCCGCGCAAGAATACGAAGCTCTTCCTGTAGAGGAGGCTGAGCAGTACCTGTCGCTTTTACGGAAGGAGCGGGATTATCGCATTGAGGTTCGGAAACCCACTCTCGATAGCGTCCAGTTGAACCAATTTGCTAAGCCGTACTTGGAATTATTGATCGCAGACCGGCTCGGCTATGCTCAAGTGGAAATACGGCCAACTTGCCTCACGGGCGGATGATATCGCCGCAGAGAAGAACGCTCGCTTCGAAAGGTAGCCCTATCCCCCTAGTTGTCCCCCATTCCTTGACTCTGATACATGTATTCCCCATCACATTAGCATCAAAGCCAAACTTATAGAGATGGGGTGGGAGGAGAAAGACTTCCCCCTCTGGAACAAGGACTTCAGAGATCTTGTCCTAAAAGATCAGAAGCTGACGCCGAAAAGTGGGTTCGCGGGGTCGCTATCAACTGCAAGGAAACCTGACTGAGGTCAACGATATTTGTTTGGCAGTTTGGCAAAACATCAAGTCGAAACTCGAGCCGATGCTGGAGACTAGCCGAGCCGACCGTCTCGAGATGGAGAGGGCGGAGCGGGAAGTCAATCGTAAAATGGCTATCACCAATTTCTATCGCCAAGTTGGCCGGGACATTCTGGACCTTCCCCCCGAGACACCTCGGCTCAATTCTTTTTTACCAGAAATTACCGGGATCTACGCACTACCATCGGTCAAGCTTCTGATTGAGAATGACACGGAGACAGTTACCGAGCAACAGTGGATCGAGGTCGCACCTGAAGTCCGACTCATCGTTCTCAAATCGTGGCGTAATTCTCTCAAGGCACTTCTGGAGAACACAGAAAACGGCTGGAAGGAAGACGGCGGGGTGGCACTGCCCAATGAGACCGACAGGCAAGCCCAAGGGGAAGCGGGCTTGGAAACTGAAACAGAGGAGGAAGTTTCAGGGTCAATCCTAGCCCTCAGAGCGAAGTTATCATTGGTAACGTTGACATTCCGGTGCAAGGGCGGCTACTGCGGCAGGACGATATGGTGGTTCCCTGACCTCATTCGGCATGGCGCAAACTGCCACTACCTCTATAATTTGGAAGGAGTCCCCAAAAAATTTCTGCCGCTCCAGCCCGAAGGTCAACAGCTAGTAAAACGGTTGCTGGAGGATTTGAAACTCGACCCTGAAACGGTCACGACCTCAGACGCCGTCGTCAGCGATCAAACCCAGTTCAACTTTTTGTGTACCAGATGCGATCAGAGAGTTGCAACGTACATGAGTTTCAGCGGATTGGTGCGTTTTAGTAGCATGACACTCCTCCCGTTAAGGTTGCCACTCACACGACCTCACCTTTCCAACTTTCCATAGATCGAGCACTACCTTGACGCCCAAAAATGGTTCGATGATGTCACAGACGCCGTTCGAACCTCACCGGATACTTGCTATCCTTCCCGAGCCGTCGACAGCGAGTTACCGAAGATCGTCAACGACCACGATTGGATTTCTCGCGATGCGCCACTGGTTCGTCGGGACGATGAGGCAACGAAAGAAGCAGTTTTGAAGTTGCAGAGCGAGTTCCGGAAAGAGGCGTTGACCGACCCGCGGTACGACATTAAGGGGGTTGGAGGAGATGAGTTGGAGAAAAATCCTCGGAGAGAGGTGCTCAGGTGTTGCAGGTTGTGTCCACATCGGTTCGCGCCTCGGGTGAGCTTCCTTTTCTTTCCTCTGAAACTTTGTCGAGTTCCATGGCGCCCGCCCAACGCTAACCGAGAATCTGGCCTTCTTAAACCTTAGCCTTGGGGGACTGCCAAAATCGAGATGCACATCCGAAACAGGTGAGTCGTTGTCGGGGGCTTGCGAAATTGCGAAGGAAAACCCGGACTAACGCTCCGCTCGACGTCGCTTGCAGACATGACAAGGAACCCGACTTGGAAACGGACACGACGTTGGACGTCTTCTATTCGTCGAACTATTGCCCTTCTTAATTCGCTTGTCGCTTTCTATCTGAAGCATGGACTATTCTGAGCATTCCAAGTTTTTCCGGGCTCTCAACAGGGGGCTGATGGATCGATTACGATATTTTTGTCGTCCACGAAGTCCTCTTCTGGGGTGCCACTTGTTCCTTTTATCTTTCTCGTTCGTTCAATAAATACTTATTCGCTCGAAAAGACGCGTTTGAACCAATGGCTCATGGACCGTCCGCGACCACTCTACCAGTCTCTTCCTTTTTCGCTTGACGTTCGCGGCTGACTTCCCATGAACCGGTTCGACTCGAGTCGCTGCCATTAAATTGGATCCAGATGAGGGCCTTTAACTGGTTGGTCACTGCATCCGATATCCTATTTCCGACCAGGAAGGTCTGAGACATGTGCTCGGCGTACCTTGAAGACTGGGTGGTTTGAACGAAACGAAAACCTTGTCAGAATAGTCAGTGACATAATTTTCAGACAAAATGCCCAACAAGCTTGTGGGGCAGTAGACATTCTGGAACAGGTGCGTCTCGGGCCGGTGTTTCAAACTCCGTTCGACCGAAATATCCTTTCCGCGGCCACCACTGGCAGCTCCAAGTTTCCTCCCTCCAACCCTACCCCCATCCCCACCAGATTCGCCATGGTCGCCACCAGAGGGAATAACATCAAGTTCGATCTAGATTCAAGTGAGGGTGAACTCGATCAAGAACGAGAGGTTGAAAGACATGGTGGGCGCCAATAGCCATCGTTCAGGGTCACCTCCCGAACGCTACTCGACTTTTTACAGAAAAGCCCACTCCGAAACGTCGAAGGACTAAGATATCCAAGCCTTCCGAAGAAGACCTCGCTCTCAATCCGAGCTCTTCATCCAGCAAAGGGAAGGAAAAAGCAACCTCGGAGCAGAATCAACTCATCACCCGCCGGAACGGCAGAGGCGGCAAGCTACGAGACATGATGAACATGCCAGTTGATATCTTCACTGAATTATGTTACACTATGAGCTAGTTGATCATTAAGCTGATCAGCCGCTTCTTTAGGTTTGTTCTTATCTCGACCCGTACGACCTTCGCCGTCTCGCTCTTACCAGCAAACGCCTCTGGGACATTCTTATGACCAAAGAGCCCAGAAATATATGGAAGAATTCTATCGCCTTCATTTCCGACCTTCCAGAATGTCCGACTGACCTCAACGAACCGCAATATGTTTGCTTGTTATACTCTTCCGAGTGTTATACCCCCGTAGGTACCATCTCTCGTCGTTGTTGTCTACATTCTAACTCGGCCGGTCTGCGCCTTGAACGAAGGGTTGCACTTCTCGCGGTACCAAAGCGGACTGGTTTCATCGCGTTCGATTCTGTTCCGCCTGCCATGAGGAGAAGTAAGCGATTCACAATGTCTACGAACCCACCTGCTGATCCACTGAAATTAGAATGGCGAATCTTCCAAGCCTAACCTTTCACTCCAGGGTTCTCGGGTTCGGCCTGAATCGAGACACCATGTCCCGCATCGTAGGTTACTTTGACAGCAACTCTGGTGGGTCGTTTCTTCCTCCGGGGCCGCGATTCCTTATTGATGCATCGCCCGATTTAGTGATGGGTTTCGCACACTATTATCGTCAATCAAATTCGTGTAAAGCCAATGAAAGGCCCTACTACATCGAAGCCGTCATGAAGGCTGGACATGAATACGACGCACTTTCTCGAGAAGAAGCTAGAGAGTATCTGTCGCGTTTGAAGGAAATGCGTGACTATCGGGTCAAGGTGAGGAGGATCCCGATGTTGACAAAATCAATTCGAAACCGATTAAACAAACAGTGCTTATTAATCTAACGTTTCAGACCGGCATAGCCATGCTTAAGTGGAAGCAGCGTCAGCTTCTCTCCCGTGCGGATGGTATAGCAGCGGAAAAGAACGCCCGGTTCGAAAGGTACGACCTATGTCTCCGCCTTGCTTCTCTCTCATTAATTATTATCTGATTGAAACAGTATCAAAGCCAAACTCCTTGACTTGGGGTGGGATGAAGAAGACTTACCGATAACGAAAAAGGAATTCAGGGATATAGTCTTCAAGGATCAGAAAGTCACGCCCAAAGGTGAATTTCACCGTCACCGAAACTACTACAGCTCTCTAATTCCTGGTATATCTCTCATAGTTTGGCAAAATATCAAACCCAAACTCGAGATACTTCTAGAAGCCCGTCGGAACTACCGTCTCGAATGCCAGAAGCAAGAGCGTCGAATCAACCGTGAAATGGCAATACGCAAACTCTATCACCAACTTGGCCTAGAGGTCATGAACCTCCAATTCGACCACCATAGTCTGAGCTCTTTCCTTCCAAATGTTAACGACGTTTTGGAACTTCCATCGATCAAGCCGCTGCTGGAGCTCGACGCGGAGACCATCACCGAAGAGCAGTGGATGGAAGTCACATCAAGTGTCCGGTTTCTCGTTCTCAAATGGTGGCGAGACTGTCTCAAGCAATTCGTCGCTCGTTTGGAGAATGGCGCACCGGGGTCAGCTAACAAGACCCAACCGAGAACCAAAACGACTGATGCAGAGGCGGAAACAGTTGAGACGGTCTCGTCCTCAATCGCGGGTCTACGAGAGAAATTATCCCGCGCGACCGCGTTGTTTTCATGCGAGGACTGTTATCCCAAGACAGTTTCCGGGTTCCCAGACATCATCAAGCATGCTTTGCTATCCCATATCTGCTGCCATATGGACATGATCCTTGACAGCTTACGGCCACTTGGGCCCGAGGATCAGGAGTTGGTGACGCGGCTGCTGAAAGATCTGAAATTGGATCCTCAGACGGCGAAAGTGGACCCTGCCGTCGATGGCCAAAACGTGAAGAATCTTTTGTGCACCAGGTGCGATGAGAGGGTCGCGAAATACATGTCTTGGGATGAAATGGTGCGTTCTATTGGATATCGCTTCTCTAGCAGACTCGTAATTACCGAAGTTTTCGACCCATTTTGTTAAGATCGAGCACTTCCGTAACTCCCAAAGGTGGTTCAAGAGCGTCACGGAATACGTCGGAACGGCACCACACGTCTGCTACCCTTCCCTACCCGTCATGAGCCAGCGCCCAAAAATCGTCAACGACCACGAATGGAGTTCTGATGACGCGTTGCTGGTTCGACGAGACGATATAGAAACGAAAGAGGCCTTATTGAAGTTACAGAGTGATTTCCGCAAGGAAGGACTGAACGACCTTTTGTGCGACACGAAAGGAATCGGAGGGGAGGAGCTGGAGAAGAACCCTTGGAGGGAAGTCCTTAGATCTTGCTTGTTGTGTCCCCGATATTTTAACCCGGAAGTGAGTGCTCTGGGGTCTCACTTCGTATCTTAGCGCTGATTGCAAACTTTGTTTGAAATCAAGCCGTGCTCAACTAGGAAGATTGAGTTACACATTCGACGGAAGTAAGGTGTGGTCTAAATGTAATGTTAGTGCATGGTATAACCGTCGTTCTTGTCCTTACAGGCACGACAAAGAGCCCAACTTGGAACAGGACACGACACTGGAGAGGCTCCATCCGTCGTTCCCTTGTTATTTGTGATTTTTGGCCCTCTTCTTCTTGGTCCGTATTATCTCCCGGCACTCCGAGTTGGCTGCTCGATTGCTGACTCTGGAACCAAGGGGCATGTATCTGACACGGCCACTTCCATGTCCGCGTTTCCTTTCGTCGGCATCCGTCTTCTTGCAATCATCGTGGACTTTCATTCATTGTGTTTGTACGTTGAATTGAACCAGATCACCCAAGGATAAACCTGCGGAATAAAACCCGCAACGAGACTCGAGAGAAGGTTAGAAATTTACGTATTTGTGCCATGGAGCGGGAGTTTCGGCGAGCCTCAGAACACCGCCGAACAGCACTGGCTTACTCCGAAACCACCCGTTCCGCGACCCGCTCCCTCCCCAATTCCTCGTCCCCCAGCAAGGCCACTACTCGACCAGACTGGTGATGGTGACCACAAGAGGGAAGAAAGTCAATTTCAACGCCGATTCTAGCGACGGCAAAATAAACGTCGAGCAACCTGGGGGCCAACAAGCCCCCGTGTCGAAGCGGCGCAAAACGAAACAGTTCGACTCTACAGATGGTGATACTAGTTTCGTCCCGAGCCCTTCGCCCGGCAAAGGGAAGGGCAAAGCGTCCTCATATAAGAACCAACTACTCACGGCCCGCAAGGGCAAAGGCGGAAGGTTACGAGATTTGATGAAGATGCCAAATGATATATTTACCGAAGTGCTGCATGCTACTCCACGAACCAGTTGATCATCAAGCTGATCCAGCGCTTCTCTAGCTGTGTTCCTATCTCGACCCGGATGACCTTCGCCATCTTGCTCTTACCAGCAAACGCGTCTGGGATATCCTTATGACCAAAGAGGCTAGGCATATATGGAAGGCTGCTATCGCCTCCGTTCCTGACCTTCCAGAATGTCCGACCGACCTCAACGAACCGCAATATGTTTGTTTGCTCTACTCTTCCGAGTGTTTTACGCTTGTAGGTACAATTTCTGTTGGTATTCTCTCCGTGCTAACTCGGCCCATCTGGCCTTGGACGAAGGGTTGCACCTCTCGCGGTACCAAAGCGGATTGGTTTCATCGGGTTCGCTTCTGTTCAGGTTGCTATGCGAAGAAGTAAGTGATTAACAACGTCGAGGAGCGCATCTGCTTATGAGCCCGAGACCTAAATTAGAATGACGAATGACTTGAATCAAATTTATAACGACACTCTCGGGTTAGGCCTGAATCAGGGCACCATATCCCAGATAATATATTACTTCGACAGCGATCCTGGTGAGTCGGTTCCTCCGGCTGGACACGATTTCATATTCATTCATCACTCGATTTAGTGATGTCCTTAGCACAAGATTATCATCAATCAAACTCACATAGTGCAGGTGAAAAGCGCTACTACATCCAAGCCGTGGTGAAGGCTGGACACGAATATGAAGCTCTTGCTCAGGGCGAAGTTGGGGAGTATGTGTCGCGTTTGGGGGAAATGTGTGACTATCGGGTGGAGGTGAGGAGAACCTCAATGTTGACAAGATTGATTCGAAATCGATGATCTAGCTAATGCTCAAAACCATAACATTTCAGACCGGCATCGCTATGCTTAGGTGGAAGCAAAGTAAGCTTACCTCCCGAACGCATGATAGAGGAGCGTTAGCTGATCTCCCGTGCGGATGTTATGACAGCGCAAAAGAACCCCCGGTTCGAAAGGTACGGCTCAGATATCCGCCTCTTATTCGGTAATTAATCGTTACCCAATTGAAACAGTATCAAAGCCAAACTTCTTGACTTGGGATGGGATAGTATAGACTTCCCCATGTCGAACCAGGAATTCCGAAATCTGGTCTTTAAGGACCAGAAGCTCACGCCCAAAGGTGAGTTGCATGGTCACTAAACCGCGGTATTTGATCCCACTCCTCGTATCTCTCCTATAGTTTGGAAAAATATCAAGCCTAAAGTCGAGATGCTAGTCGAAGCCCGTCGCAACACACGCCTCCAAGGCGTCGAATATATGAAACGGCAGTGGCGAATCAACCGCGAAAACGCGATAAGAAATCGTTATCACGGCATTGGCATCGAGGTCATGAACCTTCCGTTTGGGCACGATCGCCTGAGCGAGCTCCTCCCAAAGATCGATGATGTTTTCGCACTTCCGTCGATCAAGGCCCTGTTGGAGGTCGACACTCAGACCATTACCGAAGACCAGTGGATCGAAGTCGCACCAGATGTTCGGCTTTTCGCTCTCAAATGGTGGCGAGACTGTCTCGAGCAATTCGCCGGGCGCCTGGAGCATGGCGTCACGGGTTCAGACAACGAGACCCAAGCGAAAACTAAAGCGGAATGTGCAGAGACGGAGACAGTGGAGGCGGTCTCTGTCTCAATCGAGGGTCTACGAGCCAAATTATCCTACGCGACGGCGGTGTTTTCCTGCGAAGACTATCATCTCATGACAGTGTACCGATTCCCTCACGTCATCAACCACTTCTTGGGGGTACATTCCTGCCGCAGCATGGACGAGATCCTCGACAACCTACGGCCACTTCAGCCGAATGGTCAGGAGTTGGTAACGCGACTGCTCAAAGATTTGAAATTGGATCCCGAGACAGCCAAGCTGGATCCACCCGTCGAAGATCAAAACGAGAAGAACCTTTTGTGTACCAGGTGTGATGAGAGGGTCGCAAAATACATGTCTTTCGACCAAATGGTGTGTTTGACAGTTGCTGTTGAATACCGCCTCTCTCGCGGAGTGGTGTTTACATAACATTTTCGCCCATTTCGTTTAGATTGAGCACTTCATTGAGTCCCAGACCTGGTTCGAGAGCGTCACAGAATCAGTCCGAACGTCACCGGAAGTCTGCTACCCTTCCCGGCCCGTCGGGAGCCGGTTACCAAAAATCGTCAACGACCACGATTGGACTTATTGCGACGCCTTGCTCGTTCGACAAGACGACCACGAAACGAAAGAGACCGTTTTGAAGCTGCAGAGTGATTTCTGCAAGGGAGAACCGAATGATCTGTTCTGCGATACAGAAGGGAGTGAAGGTGAGGACTTGGAGAACGACCCGTTCAAGTTGGGGCAGGTGGTTAGGTCTTGTTTGTTGTGTCCAGAGTTTTACACACCTGATGTGAGTTATGTGCGGTCTCGTTTCGTATCCTAGTCCTGATCGCGAAACACAAATATGGTTGGAATTAAGCCTTGTTCAACCGGGAGAATTGAGCTGCATATTCGATCAAAGTATGTGGTGATCCAACTCTGCGATTTCAGTGTATGGTATTCACATCCACATAGGCACGGCAAAGAACCCGACTTGGAACAGGATACGACGTTGGAGAGTCTCAATCCGTCGCACCCTTGCCCGTTATAATTTTGGCCATCCTCTATGTTTCGGAGTGGCATCCCGAGTTCACCCTAGGCTCCTAGTCCGAACCGATGGCAATGGACCTGACATTGAGGCTTTCGTTTCTGTGTTGCTTCTCGAAACTACCTTTCTCATCGCAGTCGCTGCGTGTCCAGCCCGTTGGCTCTGTACGTTAAAATAGTCTCATGGCCCTTCAGCCAGGAAGAGAAACGCAGGGATAGGACACGTTCATGTGTCACACATGCTTAGAGGCCCAGAGATGGTCCAAATCCGCTATTATTTCTAGAGCGCTGCAAGGTCATCTCCCGAAGGTCGTTAATGACCATGCATGGTTGGATCGTTGAATGGGCGCGCGTCCGACTGCATTGCTCACAAGATGGAACTGGGGGATTCGATTACTCCACGACCACATGTATTCATCGTGACATGACACCTCTTTAGGAACTCATGAAGTAAATCTTTTACTTGTGCTACTCCACAGCATATGCGCATTGTCGAAACGGGTGCGTTCGCGCAATAACGGTTCGTGGGCCGTCCAGTCGTCTTGCCTTTCCTTTGAAGTCCGACTTGACTTGAGAAGAAAACGCCCTCAATAAGTCAACGAAAGTCCGCCTTGCCTCTTCCAGCCTTCATTTCGTATCCAGTTGGTTCCTGCACTCGGCTGCATCCTAAATCCGACCGCGAGGTCTTGGGAGCGTGATGCCTGGCGTCGTTTGAAAACTGAGCGGTCCTGAAAACAAATAATCACTGGCAGACGGAAACTCGCAGCAAGACTATGAGTCAGGAATTTGAGTCAATGCTAGGACATTCCGCGTGGCGAAAGGAGGCGTGACAGGGTTTCAGGGCCCAACTTTCAAACTCCGGAAACGGAATACAATCTTTTCCCGACGACCAGCAACCAGACGCCACTCTCCGCCCCCCCCCCCCACCACCACTACATCTGCCATGATCACCACGCGAGGGAAGAAAATCAAGTTCGACTTAGATTCCAGCGAGGGTGAAATTGATGGGGAACGAGGCTGTGAAGAGCCTGGTGGGCACCAAAGCCTATATCGTCCAGGACCGCTTCCTTAACACCGTCCTCTTTTTGACAGCGAAACCTGCTCCCAAGCGTCGAAGAACTAAGAAGATCAAGTCTTCCGAAGAAGATCCCGCCTTCAATCCTAGCTCTTCATCCACCAAAGGGAAGGACAAAGCAACTGCCGATCCGGACCAACTCATCACCCGCAGGAACGGCAAAGGCGGCAAGCTACGAGACCTGATGAACATGCCAGTTGATATCTTCACCGAAGTATGTCACACTATAAGTTATTTTATCATCAAGCTGATCAGGCGCTTCTCTAGGTCTGTTCTTATCTCGACCCGTATGACCTTCGCCGTCTCGCTCTTACCAGCAAACGCCTTTGGGATATCCTTATGACAAAAGAGGTTAGGCACGTATGGAAGACGGTTATTGCCTCAGTTCCCGATCTCCCAGAATGTCCGACCGACCTCAACGAACCCCAATTTGTTTGTTTGCTCTACTCCTCCGAGTGTTATACGATTGTAGGTACGATCTCGGCTTCGTGCTTTCTGCCCATTCACCGGACCCGTCCGCCGCTGCTCACCGCAGGGCTGCACTTCTCGCGGTATTAAAACAGACTGGTTTCACCGGCTTCGCTTCTGTGCACCTTGCCACGCGGAGAAGTAAGTTGTGACGACAATTTCTACAAATGCACGCGCTGACCGCTTCAAATGCGCGATTTAGAATGGCGAATGATTATGCTATCAAGAGCAGAGAAGTGAATCTCGGTTTAAGAGGGCATCCCAGCACCATCTCCCAGATAATAGATTGCTTTGACAGTCGGCCAGGTGTGTCATATCCTCATGGCTGAACACAACTCCTTACTCAGACACCTCTCGACTTAGTGATGAGCCTAGCACGCAATTATCGTCAATCATTGAACTCACACCGGCACGGCTGGACGCCCAAAACCGATGAACCATATTACTATATCAAAGCCATCGAAGAGGCTGGACGCAAATACGAGTCCCTTTCTCGAGAGAAGGCTACGAACTATCTCGCGTATTTAACAGAGATGCGTGAATATCGGATCAAGGTTTGGAAGCCCACTTTTGGCGCCGCCTATTCGAAATTAGTTTACTGATAGTCGCTTATCACTATGTCCGTTAGACTGGAAGTGCTATGCTTAAGTGGAAGTACAGTCAAATCGTCTCTCGTGCAGACGATATAGCAGCCGAGAAAAGCGCCCGGTTCGAAAGGTGCTACCCACATATTTGCCTTCCCTCGCCCTAGTTGACAGGTACCCCATTGGACAGTATCAAAGCCAAGCTCCTTGATATGGGGTGGGATGAGAATGACCTCCCCATGTCGAACAAGGAATTCAGAGATATCGTCCTTAAGGATCAAAAGCTCACGTCGAAAGGTGAGTTACCAATTCACTACAAGCGCCGCATTTCTTCCAATTCACGGCGTTTCTATCATAGTCTGGCAAAATATCCAGCCAAAACTCGAGATCCTTGTAGAGGCACATCGGAACGAGCGTCTCGAAAAGGAGAAACAGCAGCGCCGAACCAAGCGCGAAAACGCGATCACCCCATTCTATGATCAACTTGCCGTGGAGGTCATGAACCTCCCGTTCAATCACTATACTCTCAGAGCCGTGCTTCCAAATTTTGACGAGGTTTTCGCACTTCCGTCGATGAAGCCACTGGTGGAGGCCGACATGGAGACTGTCACGGAAGACCAGTGGATGGAAGTCGCACCAGATGTTCGACTTCTCCTTCTCAAATGGTGGCGAGACTGTCTCAAGCAACTCGCTGGGCGTCTGGAGGATAGCGAAACCGCATCAGCGAACAAGACCAAAAAAGGAACCAAAGCTTCTGGTACGAAGGCGGAGACGGTGGACACGGTCTCCACCTCAATCGGGGGTCTACAAGACAAGTTTTCCGGCGTGACGGCGGTGTTTTCATGTCAAAAATGTTCTCCCGTTAAAGTGACCTGGTTCCCTCACGCCCTCAAGCACGTCTTGCTGAGCCATTGCGGCAACAGTATGGACGAGTTCCTCAACATGCTGCAACCACTTCAGCCCAATGGTCAACTACTGATGAAGCGGTTGCTGAAAGATTTGGAACTGGATCCGAAGACGACAAAGTCGGAACCTCCTGTCGAGGATCAAAACCAGAAGAACCTTTTGTGTACGAGGTGCGATGAGAGGATCGCCAAATACATGTCGCTTGATGAAATTGTGCGTTCGGGGTTCTATACCGCACCTCTTACAGGACCCGTTACTGAAGCCGAATTCTACCGGACTTTGTTTAGATCGCGCACTTCCTCCGAGCCCAAAATTGGTTCGAGAGCGTTACGGAACCCGTCAAAAGATCGGCGGACGCCCGCTACCCTTCCCGAACCGTCAAAAGCACGCCACGGAAAATCGTCAACGATCATGACTGGACTTCTCGTAACGCCCTGCTGGTTCGACGAGACGACAAGGACACCAAAGAGGCGGTTTTAAAGTTGCAGCGCGATTTCCGCAAGGAAGGATTGAACGACCCATTTTGTGACGTGGGAGGGATTGGAGGAGATGACTTGGAGAAAAATCTTTGGAGGGAGGTGATGAGGTCTTGTCTGTTGTGTCCCAGGTCGCATGCACCCGAAGTGAGTTACTTGGAATCTCGTTTCGTATATACCAAACGCTGACCGCAAACTTTTCGTTTAAAACACAGCCTTGCTCGACCGGCAAGATTGAGCTGCACATTCGATCGAAGTGAGTCGTGGTTCGGACTGAGCGATCCCGAGGAGACAATAATAGCCGCCCTTCACGTCATTGCAGGCACGACAAAGAACCCGATTTGGAAAAGGATACGACGTTGGAAATGATATATTCTGCGAACCCCTGCCCTTTGTAATTATTGACCTTGCGTTCGACTCGGGTGTGGTATTTCCGGGCATTCCGAGTTGGTTTGAGCGCTGGATTCCTGACTCTCGAACCGAGGGCAATGTATCTGATACCGCAGCCTCCATGTTCGTATTTATTATTTATTTTTTGTACTGCCTTTCCTCTTGCGATCATAGTATACTTCATTTATTTTGTTTTTACGCTGGAAGATAGCCCACTAGTCATGCATGGAAACGTGGGGACATCGCAATTCCGCGCGGTCATGTAACGTAATGCTCGGCGTCGTTCGAAAACTGAGTGGTCTTGGCTCAAACCAATCATGTGAGGGAAAAAAAAACAAACATCAGACGGAAACTTGCAAGCAAGACTATGAGTCAGAAATTTGAGTCAATCCCAGGGTATTCCGTGTTGGGGGGCGTGACGCGTTTCAGGGCCCAGCGTTTCAAACTCCGTCCAAACCAAATAGCTTTTCCTGAACGACCACCAGCCTCCTCCATCCACGACTCTCCCTCACCTCCCCGCCGACATCCATCATGGTCACCACGAGAGGGATGAAGATCAAGTTCGACGTAGATTCTAGCGAGGGTGAACTTGATGAGGAACGAGACGTCGAACGGCATGGTGGGCAGCAAAGCGTGTTTTTCAGGGCCACTTTCTTAACACCGTTCTGTTTTTTGGCAGCGAAACCTGCTCCCAAGCGTCGAAAAACCAAGACGTCCAAGTCTTCCGAAGAAGAGCTCGCTTTCAATCCGGGCTCCTCATCCAGCAAAGGGAAGGGCAAAGCAACCTCTGATCAGGACCAACTCACCACCCGCCGGAACGGCAGAGGCGGTAAGCTACGGGACCTGATGAACATGCCGGTTGATATCTTTACCGAAGTCTGTCAC
>WSTY01000194.1:0-27234 GCA_019633465.1 Tulasnella sp. 417
AAGGAAAAGAAAAAGAAAATTTATTCTACTTCTAACTACGGCGCCGATTAGGATAGAGGGGGGGGGTGGCGGCGTGGGATCGCCGTCGGCGATTCCCGCGGTCCCGTGACACATGAGGCGGACGCGCCCGAACTCTTTGCCATTCAACACCGTAAAAATCGTTTACTACTGGTATTTTCACTTGCAAGTTGTACCATACATCCACAAACTCAAACTCCTTAGGCCAAGTGTTCATGGCTGGATTGACCCATCGGAAATAATCCGCCAACGCATACTTGAGACCGGGTATGTTGTGATCGTGAGCAAGTTGATCTAGCGTTGCATTCTTCCTGTGTGGAGTCTTTGTGAGACGTTTCCCTTCAAGGCTGCTTTCAGAGTCCTTGGAGGTAACATCGCCTGTTGTTGCCACCTCGACGTCCATTGTTGCCAGCTCGCTCTCATGGACATCTCCCCAAGACTCGTCATCACTGGCAAGCCCAAGGCCGTCACCATCCAAATTTATCTCTTGCTCCACCCCCGGCCAATCGTAATCCATAGTCCACCATCGCAGATAGTGGAAGAAAGCAGAAATTCGTTTGTGCCGGTTGAGCCATTGAAGGAGTTGGAGTTCGTGCGATTTGTGGTTTATTAGGTGGTATCCGTTTTTAGACACGAGAGGGTGATAGCGCTCCAGCTGTTCTGTGGATTGTCCAACTAAGGATCCACGTGCTTTGATGTGTTCGACAAAATGCTCTGGTGAGTGGTTTTTAGGAATGCGGAAGTGATTGATGACTTTGCCTGAATCGTCCCCTTTCCGACCGCCATTTTCAACGAAGACCCATTTCTCCTTTTGCCAATTTTGTATGGCTGTGGTGAGCTCCGTCAAAGTCTGATCCGTATGGCATGGATACTGAGCAATTTGGATGTAGTCCAGTGCCACATGGTTGGCTCGAACCAATCGATTCGACAGGCTTGGGGCTTGAGATGGTGCATCAATAATAGTTGGGAGGAATGTCTTTTGAAGTTCACGTGTTTGTCTGCACGTCCACTGTGATATCGTGGATATGCCAGTGGGGAAACTTTGAGAGCCGCTTTGGTGAGGTTGTGATCAAATGTGTGCGTCAAACTCTGCTTTTCCTATTACATTGACCATCCACTTATCGATATGATCGTTCCAGAACTTGTGACAACCATGCAAAAGGTTGGAACACAGAATGTGGCAGAGGTCCTGTCCAAGCTCCTTCTTAAAACTGATCCAGAACGGGCGCTCAACTCCGCACAGCCCTTCCTTCTGCGCAGCCTTGACAAATTGATAGGCGGTGTATCCTGAAGGTAAGGCTTCTTGAACGTGCTTGATGGTTTCCAGGATTGACTGTGCCGTTCTCGCAGCGCACTTGCCGGGTGTATCAAGGTCATGATATCCGGCCAGGCAGTGTGGGCAGCGATTCTTGGACAGGCCGAGGATGAGCCATTGCTCTTCAAGGTCTGCGAGGTATGCCATAATGACAGTATAGACCAACCTCCACCAGCCATCAGCATCTTGAAGCAACCGCGCGTTTTGCCCTTTCATCGTGGCTATGATGACTTCCATCGATGCGTGGAAGAGTCACTTGTTCAAGATCGGGATCATGTCCTCGCACTCTGTATGGCTCCCGAAGGAAGCCTTTGCCCAGGTTGACTTCGGAATGAAGCCAACGAGCAGAAAAGCCCGCTTTCGGAGCGCATCACATGATTCTGTGGGTATATTCCCCAACAAGAACAGTATATTATGCGACATCACACCTCCCGAGTGGCTTGTAAGGTAAGCCCTTTTGTCTTCGTTGTGGTCGTCGCTGCAGTCTTCAATTTAGTCAGCTCAGATGGTATTTGAGCTTCTGTTGCAGATTCGTACCTGCTGTTTTTGCCAGTCATCTCCTGTCCACATCTCATGGTAAATCTGGGTCCGTCCATCTGCTTTGTAAATCTCCTGTGCGGGATAGCCCATTTCTCCCTCAAACATCGGATTTGCAAACAGCCAGTCCGCAACTTCAGGGAGTGAACGGAACCAGACCGTGTTTTCTTCTTCAGGTGCCTCTGGCGACTCCACTAGATGTAGACAGGTGCTGCAGCATAACCCTGTTAATAGCCATTAACTGATGCAGCATTTCTCTGTTAACATATCACATAGGATTTGGAGGAAGTGCTGCCGCATCTCATTGGGGCTGCTCAGTTCTCAGCATACCTTGGTGGGTCGGCTGGTGGGGGCTTGTGGCAGCATGTAGGGCAGGCAGCACAGCTGATGTCTCACCTGTTGATTAGAGTAGATAGTTTGCATGTGTTTGTCCGTACATGTTTAAATAGTGTTTGTTATGTCCCTGTAACGATTCTTTAGCTACGTTCGTACTAAGATCGTTACAGGTAATTGTCTTCATTATTCTAATTCTAATACAGAGCTACGTTCGTACTAAGATCGTTACAGTGTGTATAACTACATCACCATCTGGGCATACTCTTGGATGCTGGGGCAGGACTGCTGCTGGGGGACCTGCTGTGGCATTTAGTGCAAGCAGCATCCTGGCATCCAATTGAAATGGGCCTACCCTTGTGGAAACAATGGGGCTCAGGTGCCAGCATGCTGGGGCTGGGCAGCAACCTGGGACCTGCTGCCACACCTTGACCAGGGACCTCCCTTCTCATGTCCTGATACTCCACCAAGTGAGCCTCCTTTCCTGAAATGGACAGGTGTCTGGTTTATGGATGCTGGGGCAGTGTTATGGGACCACGGGAATTGCCGATGGCGATCCCGCACCGCCACCCACCCCCTCTCTATCCTAATTGGCGCCGTAGTTAGAAGTAGAATAAATTTCTTTTTCTTTTTTTTCTTTCTTTTCCATTTCTTTCTAGTCTATCTCTCGTCCGTAGCCCGGCCGATCGTTAGACTTAAATAGAATTCATGTAGTTGTTCCGCCGCAAAGACCGCTTCGTTTGGGAAACCGGCGTGACGACGCCGGAACCTTCGTGACGATTTGCCGAAGCTCTATGGAAAGCTCGACGAATCGTCCTTAGAAGTAATATTATTTAATAGCTAGCCTGCTCTAATACTAGAATCGGGCTCTTGTCCGAATTGGGCAATAAGTGCCCAGATCACCTGACCCCATTCGGCGGTTCGCCGATCCTCGCGAACCACAAGTAAACGCGTATTGTTCTCCAAGGAACATACGCGAATACTATAGCTAGAGCTAGAATATACTAGAATGTACTTAATTAGCATATAAAAACGGGGCCGTCGCGACCTTATTGTCGGTGTCCCTTTTTACCCCCTCTTATTTCGCTTTGCCCCTTGTGCGCATTCAATCCCGCTCGTCTAGCATGATACTTAGACTTAATTCCGCTAGTTCCGCGTGATACTCGAACGCCAAGCCCGCCTAGTTCAGCGTGAGACTCGAACGACCCGCTCATCTTATCGCGTCAGATAAGATAAACCTCACGTGATTTCCTATTTAGGAAGTCGCGCCGTTGCGTTCCCTCGAGACACGCGACACTCCCCTTTCTCATCGATTACTTAATTTAGTTATACGCGAATCCTATAATAGATACTACTATCTAACGGATTCTCGACTTAATCAAGTAATTACGCGAGTCCGTTGATTACAACCTTCCACTCGCGACCACCGCGCGCGCAAGGCGCCACAGCGCGTTCCCGTGCCTCCTCTCGCCGCACCCAACAGCTCGACTCGACGCCCCCTCGACTCCTATACCCCATACCCCTTTCGTCTAATATTAAACCAGGTACGAATAATATTCATTTTACCTACTAACTAATTACCTTACAGGCTTATATACTTCGATACGGAACCTGTGCGGCGAGAGTAGAACTCCCACGGTACGTTTTATACTACGCGCGCGCCGCTGATACTTAACAAGTGGTGCTCCGGGTGAGGAACTCGATTAGTAAGCCAGTGTTACGTATTCGAAATGCCGCCTAAAGGAGGCAAAGCGCCTACTAGGAAGTCCGGAAGAAAGGCTGGCACCAATGCGACAGCTAGCGTCGCAGCCACAGGATCGAATGCTGGATCCCCGCCTGTGCAAGAATCAGCCCCTATAATACCAGCACCACCGGTCCTTTGGAGTCCATCGCCGCAAATGAGTATCGGAGCTATGCCGGTAACCCCAGCGGAAAGGACCGTGCACGTTCACCAGCATGTAATTGTTAAGTACAATACTAGCCTGCAAACCTCACGAAAGTAGTATCTTACGCGCGTGAACCCTGACCCCTGGTATAGTATTGACTCCGCAAATCCCTCCAGAGACTAGGTGGTCTAAATACTAAACACGATGAACCGTGGCAATACTTAGAGGAACTAATACTGAGGATGGAGCAGCGCGATCGGTATGGAAAAGCATTGCGCATGGGATACTCGCCCGAATTCAGTTCGGTATTTAAAACCATACACTAACCCAGCATTGGACGCGCTCCGAGTCATACGTTTGGAGGCGGGGCAGGGGGTGGACCGCGGTTGGCGCCTGTACAAAGTGGTGGAGGCAGGATGTAAAGGCAGATAGGGGAACAGGTTGCCTGCGTTGGTAAATTAGGCGGCCCAAATTGGATGACGGCCTAGTGAGTCTGGGCTTCCTCCTTAAGACCGAGGCGAGTGCCATAAAAGGACGGCGAAGCTGCTAGGAGGAAGAGAAACCAGTACCGCCAAGTATTCAACTTAAATAATATATACATAATTGGAGCATACAGTTCTGAATAAGAGTAAATATCAAGGAAGAAGCACTGGTCAGGGTTTGGGCTGAATTTGGCGTTGTATTTCACCCTAATACTGGCAGAACTGACGATGCCTTCGGGGAAAATACAGGATGGTATTGAACTACAATACCCGAGCGTATTTCCAAGCAGCTAGGAGATTGATGCGCTGCCGTTCCTGCAAAGCGCTCGATACGGGATAGAGAGGGGGATATGAGGTGAGTGGCTGAGCGAACGTGCGTGTGTAAACTTGCAGTTCAAGAGTCCATTATTGTTAGATACGAGTACAGGGCCTGCTAGTAAGCGGGAGGTGGCTATGGTGGAGAATAGCTTGGAAGGGAGACATTTTGTAATGCTGGTTTGTTGGAATAACGGTGCAAATCCAGAAAAAAGACATCGGAATACAGTATAACCATACACTGACTGCAACTAGACGATCTCGTAGATACACTCTTGAGCGAAATAATAATTTCAAGTCATATGCAGTAGCAATACAGAGGGCACGGTTGCAACAGGCTGGTATGCAGGTCCAATACAGGCTGGTATGCAGGTCCAATACAGGCTAGAGCGCGTATACCGCCGATCCTAGAACTTGAGCTGGATGCCATTCCGTCTTCATCCGCAAGTCCCGACCCAGCGACCGACCGATAACGTCCATACTCACATATTATCGCTCAGAGGTTTTCTGCACAGAATGTCCATGTCGTAAATTAAGCGGAAGAATCTGACAGGCGCTAGAGCACCTTGCGGACAATGATCCGGCATCGGCCATGGGGCATTGGGACTCGTGGGGAGTAATACACCACGATGAATATTTTGGCAAGATACCAACGGTTGCCCAGATATGCTGGTGAAATACAGGCCTCAGAGGGAAATTACATACCGTGGGGAATTTACACAGAATCTCAACAAGCGGAGAATTCCGCCTGGTACTAAGGGTGCATACTAGCAAATATTTGGACGGAAATGTCATTCAATTTGCCCCCCCCCCCGAATACAGACCATTGAATCTGGCATTACGAGCGATGGTCATGTCGTAAGGAGAGCGCACTTCACGCGAGCGCCGCAGCCACGCTTGCAAATGAAAACAAGAATGCCCAAACAAGATGGAAACGGAGAAGGCGGTATCTTTATTCACAAGCGCCCACTGGAGAACTGAGGAACTATAAGTGATAGAGGGCAGCATGCACGTGGCATGCGGAGAGAGAAGTACACGTTCACTCGATAATCACAAGCTGGAAATGTATTCGTGACCGCGTTAAGACCACATAAAAATGTACGGCTGGACGAACACGGAGCTCGGCGGTCATAACGCCGGAAAGGGGAAGAAACGGGGAGGATGGTGAGTGGGAACGCTGAGGAAGGAGACATTGTGTAATGCTGGCTTGTTTATGATGAGAAGCATTCGGAACACAAAGGGAAGACATGAGACAGGCGTTAGGCTAGACGCGCTTCATTGGTGGTTCAACATTGAACAGTGCGCGACTCACCGACTGGTGAACAAAACTGAAACAGGAAGAAATCCTACCACTCCACGGCACGAAATTCCTCAAATGGCCGGTATTCTCCAAACTTCTTTCTCCAATCACTTGGCCTGGCGCGCAAAGCGTGCCGTGCCGGACCTCTCCACACCCGCAGGGGTGGATTGGGAATTGAAACCGTGGGGTTGAGAGCGGTGTTCTGTTTGGATGATATGAGAGACCTAGTCGGGCTGCTGCGGCCACACTGTCCACCCCATGTAATGAGCGGGGCTGTCCAAAACGGGCGAGGGTGCCACAGTCATCTTTAATCCTTGAGTTCCATAGTCCCTCTTCACTTCGATCGCGGACTCTGGCAATCGATCCGGCTTCCAGCTCAAGACCCATACCAACTAGCTCCACATTTCGCCATCCATTTCATTGATGTTTCACAAATCCCTTGGAGCCAACCACATGCCAAGGTCAGGAGTTTGAGTTCACTTGAATGAGACGTTGTAAGAGAATAAATTACATTATACCAGTTGCCCAAAATGGTGGTGTAAAAGAGAACGGAAGAAAGTGAGAATAGTATTTAGAGAGATTTTATAATCGTTTCAGGAGATGGGTTCTTTCTGTATTGTGATGATCGTATGTGCTGGATTGAATTTAAAATGGCTACTGTATAATGGCAGCGACATGTGCTGTATATATTCTGGATACAAGAGTCTGGCTTCTCTACTATCCAAGGAAGTATGTGGGCAAAATACTTGCATGGGTCGTATTGCCGTTCATCCCCGCATGGATCTCAAATGCTATGGTGACACGTTAGCGACTCAGAACTCTGTATTCTTGCTAAATTCTTGCTGGGAATTCCGTACTTACGGACTTCATCGCGCTGGGTCGAGACAGGCCGTCGTCGTGTGCGGAAAGTGGTTTCGGGGTGCGGAGGATAGTTTTCACCAGGTGCCAAATTGACGAATGAAGACGGAGAAATCATATTTGTGTTCATTACAATATTTACAGATTGTGATCGAAGGCGTGTAAATCTACAGGCCTGGTGGTCCGAGGGAAAGGGGATAAAGGACACAAGACGTCACAGCTCATGGATGAACATGCCAACCATTCACAAGATCAAATCTAGGAATCACTACTTCTTTTTCCCTCGAGGCCGGCCAGTGCTTTTCTTTTCAGGGCGGTCCGTGGCTGTCTCCTGCTCGCCCAGAGGTTCCGATGGGTCCGGTTCAGTTCCCACGGGCGCCCTTTTCTTCTTTCTCTTGGGCATAACTACGTTTCTTGAGACTTCTGGGGTATCGTTTTCAGCATCGCCGTCGGAAGTCTCTCCCGCCTTCCGCTTGCTCCCAGATGCCGCTCTCGCATTGGTTGGAGGGTCTTTTGATGGTCCTGCTCCGAAATAGTTAATAGAACCTATCAGTTTCAATTACACAGATGCTGACTAATAACGACTAACCATTTCGTGACCGAAGAGTCCTGCCTGATGGTGGCAGAGGTGCTGCGTCTGTGCGGGGCTTCCGACCGGCCTTGATGACTTGGGGATGTTCAGTTGCGACAGCCTCGCCGCGCTTGGCACCTGCCTCATTGGCGTCTTCTTCATCAGGGGTGGATTGATCAACAGGTGTGAGTTCACCTTCCAAGCCGAGGGTTGCCCCCTCTTCTGTCGACGCAACCCTGGCACGTGCAGGGTCCGACCTCATTGAGGCTGGATGCGGTGGGGCGCGGGAAGGAGGTGCGGAGGGAGCCAGCGAGTCGTGGTGGTTGCCGATCCCACTTTGCTGATTCTCGACGTGATGATGGTCTCGTTCAGTTTCGGCATCAAAGTTCATCGAGACCACCCGAGTGTTTGGGTCGGAAGGTATAGCGGGTGGGAAATAAGCATGCTGGAGTAGGGGGTCGACCTCGGTCCGTAGCACAACTGGAGCCGCCTGGCGCGATTGGGGACGGTCACCTGATAGATTCGAACGACCTGAAAACATTTGAAGGACTTCTTGCCACGAAGGAGCTTCAAACCAGCGCGGGATGTTTGAATGCGCCACGGCAACGATAACGACAACGATCCCAAGGTTGCAGAACTGCTGGATGGAGGTCCCATCTACCGAGACCTTTTTGAGCCAGTCCACGGCTGAGAGGAACACTGACATTGTTCCCCTGACCTTCAGCGTCCACGGTTTCCCCGGTTTCGTGGCCGAGTACCAGGGGTGTATAGCCACACGTTGGTAGAGTTCTCCTTTGCCAACGGTCACTCCCCAGGGTATGTCCGCATGGAAAAGTTGCTTCGCTTGCTGGATGTCGCCGGTTTCCAAGGCGGCGATCCACTCATGGAGGCGGGTTTCGAGATTGGGTGTCCATACGTCGAGTAAGGCTCCGATTGGGGATTGGGGCAACACCGAATGGGAAGGGTGGCTCTCTATGAGCTGTTTGACGTTGAGATAGGACCGGCGAACGTAGATGATGAGTATGATAAAGTGATGAAACCGAACCGAAAGTTCATTGAACCTTTGGGAAAGTTCAGGTGTACGGCAAACCGGCGCCAGACAGGCAAACGCGCGGAGGAAGAAGATTAAGGATTTAGGTCCTCCTAGGCGCCAGTGGAGAATCGCCTCAGGGCAGAGAAGCGCGCGAAATGAACCCTCGAGGCCGGAAAGGAACCGCCCAATTACGTCGTCGTAGATTTCACCGTAGCGTTTTTTATCCGTCTCGAAGCGCGGAAGTGTGGAGTCTGGCGTGCTAAGCGTCTCGATAAACTTTTCGAGTAGCATAGTCTCGACTTCTCCGCATTGTGTACTCTCAGCAACTGACTCGAGGGGGACACATAGTGATGGGCCGTCGGCCAAGATCTACGTGATGAATGTACGAGTCAGATTTGTACCCCTAACGGCTCAAGTGCAATCAGCATACCTGGTGGAAGAGATTATGCTCGTCTAGGAGGACTAGTTCGACTCCGCCTGGAAGAGTCGGACCTCCTGAGATCGGAATAATTCCTCCTTTCCATGGAATAATAGAAAGCCAACGACGAATTGACCCGTCAGCATCGCGTGCACGCGAAGAACCGAGATCGAGGGCGGTTCGCGTTTCCATGCTCGGTAACTCCACAAGTTGCTCCTCGACCCCTGAGGCAGTGCCGAGTGCAGGGAGATTGAAGTCTTGATCGGATGGCACGTCGGAAAGATAGTCAGGCTTCCCTTGTGACTCGGGCTTTACTTTGCGCAGAGCGTATCCCTTTGAGGGCTTCACATCGTCCGTAGTAGCTTCGACGATCTCGTGTGAGAAAGATTCTACCTCCTCCCCATCCTCTTCAGCACCGCTGCGCTCTTGATCAGCGTCCACGACTGCTTGACTAGCGTAGTAGATTTTTTTGTCGGATCCGACAAAGCCAAACTGCTCGTGAAGTGGTAGCTTGCCTCTCTGGGATAGGGTGATATGCTGATCGTAAATTTCGAGCGTCGAATTGGCCATGTGCTTGGGGCACATGAACTCCGCCGGCACATCGAGGTTCTTCTTTGTTTTGGGGTCCGTCGACCGGTGTCCGTGAATGTAGAAATGAGCGTCGGGGATGCCGTGTAGGTACTGCTCTGGTTTCTTGGTAATCGTCGTCCAGGGTGCGATATTGAGTCCCCTGACGACATCTGAGGTCTGGGCTAAGTCGGCCGTTCTCAGAAGTGGGGATGAAGTCCTTACGTAGATTCTTCGTGATGTACTCCTCCAGCCGCCGCTTCTTATCCTTGATCTGGAGGTCGTAAGGAACAAGCTTGATCTCTGGACCGTCGGCCTCTGGCTCAGATCCCCCAGGATTGTCCAGCGGCTCTGTATCGATGTTGGGAACGACCTCGCCAAAGCGAACGGTCTCATCTAGCAGCGACATCTGTTAATAATTGAGTCAATAGCTACCAGAAACGATCACGTACTGTGGCCCTGGATCCGATGCAAAAAGTCTGCGATGAGCGGTGTGACGTTGGTCTGCCAATCAGACCCAGGTGTGAGGTCGGCAAGCGCCTCCCCCTTCGGATAACCATACTGTTTCCTATAGAACCGAGGCAGTCAGACGCGATAATATTAGGGGGCTATCGCTGACATACACGTATGCATTCGGAATACCGGCTCCAAAGTCTCCCGTAATGATGAACGTAAGGGATACATCGGCCAGGTCTGCAATCCTGGACGCGAGGTAGCTGATTAGCGCCACTGACGCGGATCTGTACTTGGTCCTAGTCAAGGGTTAATCAGATTCCTTTCATGGAAAAGCTAAATGCGGACCTACTTATCACTCTCTGTCATTGGCGTAGTTTGTGAGGCCTCCTTCTCCCATCGAGGCAGGAAAGAGGCATCAGCTTTTGATAGTTCTTCAAAGACCTGGCGCTTTGCTGCCTGCGAGAGCTGAAGGCGATTATCCTCAAGACGACCGTCTGGATGGCGGTCCCTCCACTCTTTCGTCAACTTTTCGGTCCTCTCCCTGATACGTGCCCACTCTTGATCAGTGGCCTTCTCCGCCCAGAGCTCACATGGCGCTCGAGGGCGGTCATGTGCGCCCGTTAGCAAGGCCTCAAGCTTGCAGTTACGCGAAAAAGTCTTGCCTTTCTTCTCGCTCACGTCGCAGGCTTGGACACGCCCGCGAAAATACTGATCGAGCTCCTGCACAAAAAGATGAGAGAAAAGGTTCTATCAGCTGGATCACCCAAGGAAAGGAGAGCGATTGAACGAGAAGAGGAAAGGGCTTACTGGCCACCAACGACGTTCGGCATTTGGATTTGAGAATACACGGTTCTCGGGGTCGAGGTCGGGGAGCATGGCTGCCACTCGCTTCCACATCGGACCCTTGTATTCCGTATACGACGTCTGTAGATACTTGGTATCCATTTTTGGGAAGCGGCGACGATACTTAAGCACCTCGATGGCGATGACAATCCGCGCGTCTTGATCCAGTTTTTTCCGCCTGCGACTGGTGCCGATGGCTTCGCTAAGTAGCCCATTCTCCGGGGCAGCGTTAAGCTCTTCTTGTATTGCTTTTATTTTGGCACTGTACTCTTCAACCCCTCCGTGATGATTGTGCCGCAGCGACCGAGCAGATGTGCTAAGCTTGGGGGATGGAATCAAGCCGCAACCGACATGATCATCCTTGGCAGCTTCGCCGTCCCAAGGCTCGTTGATTGGCCAGGCAACCGGTTTGCCGTCTTTATCGAACTCGCGTATACGTCTTGGGAGACCGATGTCTCGCAGCCGCGAAAGGTGGGTGGTCTTTTCGACTGGTTGGTCGTCCTCTTCATCGCTCGAAGATTCGTCGCGGTTGGCTTTTTTTTTACCCACTGAAATCGGTAATTCAACAGCTGCGGCACCCGATTAAGAGGAAATTGAGACGAAGGACTTACTTTCAACTCACGTATAGCGGGATGGAGAGCGTCTGGGGTGAGAGTGTGGGGTGTGGAACTGGGGGTGGATACAACCGGCCAGTATCGTACCAGCGTCGGTTTGAAAAAAAACGGTATGTCGGCCGGATCTTGCAGAGACAAACAACGGACAACCTTGGCCATGAGAGAGCGTGTAAATCCAAGAAAGAGCCATAGAGGCGCTAAGGAATAGGCTTCATAACCAGGAAACAACACGAGAGCATGGGATGGGTGAAAGCATGGCCCGGCATGGGAGGATAGTTCACTTGAGACATAAAAAAATAAGAGAAACGAACGAGAAAAAAAGTACTAAATGAACATTATAGAAGCGTTAGGTGCCTGGGGCTCGGCATTCGCTTCGGCATCGCTACCGGGCTTTAGCACGGTTGAAATGTAACATGCGCGCGTTATTGTCTGCCTCGACGAGCTACAAAACTGTCCCCATAATCTGAAAGACATGCTGCGGGTCAAAGTTATGGGTTGGTTTGTGGAATGAGCAAATTCGAAGTATCAGGTTCATCCCTTTGTCCATGATGACCGGATGGACACAGCGACGAAGCAGGTCGCAATCGAGAAACGATACAGACCAGACAAACTTTGATCGGATTTTAAGATGTATCTTACTGAGATTGGCGGCACCTTTGATATTAACTAATTTAACAAGCGACCCGACAAAACGATAATCGATAACCTTCATCGTGTCAACCACGAGTCAAGCTGTGTACTAGCCACCGCACCTCTGACCAGAACAATTTTTCTAAGAGGACTTTCAATCCATCTCGGTTGCTGCTGACTTCTCGTCTTGCAATCAAGTGGTGTTGCCGACATGTCGAGTTCCGGCGACTCTCCTGAAGCATCCCTCAGGAATGCGACCGACTGTGCGTGAAACTTACCAGCTTACCAGAACTCAGAGTGTGTTGTAGCTGACTCAGATCTGCATCTGTAGCTCCCGCATTCAACAAGTTTGAAATATCACGTAGCAGCACGTTTCTCGCCAATACGATCCCTTCTCAAATACTGATACTGTTGCACCTGTAGGAGTTGACGATCACATGCATTCCAATGAGTCACTCGCCCAGGGCACCGAAGGTACGGAGTTTCTTTCTGCTAATTGTGTCTTCCAAAGTGCTAAAGGGCCGCAAATTGCTCGCCAACATGCTTTCACTGTGATATTAGCGAAGCCGATACATCTCATCGGCTGTGCCGAGGTCAGCGACGATTTTGAACACCTCCCAACGTTTAGTTTCTGGGCAACACGGTTCTGCGGTATCCGCCTGTTCAAACGAAATGAGCGTCACTACAAACTTCCCCTTCTCCCTGACCCCAGCTCACTTACATATGGTATATAATCTGCATTCTCACAGGCCAAATACTCCCGCATAAGCTCCTCCACGACGGCCCTGAATAGAGAAGCGACGTCAACACGAGGGCCGCGTTACAATGGGTCTCGTCGCTCTCACCTTGAGTCGTCGAACTCTTCGAACCCACCCGCGAACGGCTTCTCCCGCTTGTATTGTTCCAAAAACGCATTCCGTTTTCGCAGTCTGTCGTACTGGTCCAATGCGCGCTTGCACAACTGTCAGGCCCTTCCGTTAGCCAACCTCATCAGAGAACAAGGGGGTGGGCGGCGTTACGAACCGAAGCCATACTGGTGTGATTTGCCAACATCAATCCACTAACGCGATGGCTGGTAGTGACATAAGGCGACTTGCGAGTGATAGCCACTTGAATGGAGGCAGGACCCCAAGGAATGAAGTTCGCCATCTGTCTTTCTCTGATGCGAAGGAGGGATTGGTAGACCTATAAAAACGGACATGGGTCAACGACTGACACCACCTTGGATCAAAGAAAATGGCTTACATCGGTAGGGTCAAGATCACCTTGAATGATGTTGAGGATTGAGATATAGCACGACGTTTTAGAGGGCGACGTTGAAACCATGCGGTTTTGGGGCTGAAGCAACCGGCGCACAACATCTAGTACAGTCGTTTTGCGAGTACTTTTGGCCTATATAGATCTGCCGTATCAGAGACCAGCTTATCGGACTACGAAACCGTGCAGAGCGACCTTATCCATGGATTCACTTGTGAACGGAGTAAAGCTTGTAGTGAGGAAATGACACCGCGGTGTCGGAATCAGAGAAGCAATGATTCCGACGAGATCATTGTTCATGTATCCAGGGTATCGCAGAGTTTGCGTGCTGGCAGCCATGACGGTCGCGACCTATAACGAAAGGCTTTCTGTTCATCACGACTCCAACCGTCGTTCCAACACTCCCGTTCCGTACCAGCTGATTAGCCTGAGTAAAGCTCGCCGCGGCATCCTCCACTCCGTGCAATCGATCTGCGACGATTCTCGTTAAAGCAGCGTTGTCCACGACCACGACCGAGTCGGCGTGATTCGCCAAGCGCTTCATGGCTAGGAGCGAGTTGTACGGCTGCACGACGACGTCAGCGGTGTTGTTCGGAAAGACGCTGTACGTCTGAATAAGCTTCTTGGGGAATTTGTCGTTTAACCGCTCGAGAAGGAACGATCCTAGTCCCGAGCCGGTCCCGCCAGCGATGGAGTGCATTAGCATGAACCCCTCCATGCGCGTTTTGCGCGTCAGCTTTTTTGAAGAGCAATGGTGACCGAAAGGCGAGCAACTTACTTCCAAGGAATCACTTCCTTCCGCTTCTCGATCGACCCTCTCCATGATCTCTTCGTAGTGCTTCTCGCCCGCCGAGGAACCCATCGCCCAGTTGTTTCCGGCGCCGCCTCCACCCTAGACGCGTCTAACTCTCTCAGTCAACGTTTTCTGCCGCAAGAGAGAAGAATGCGCACCTTGGACACGAAAATGTTTTCTGGGTTGTACAAAGCTGCATGTGAGGATGAAAGAATGCTGTTCACCACCTAGGCGACGGTATCGTTAGGTCTGCCGTCAACGCGGTGCGCCCAAGGGCAAAACGCACCCTAGGTTCGAGGTCGACCAAAATAGCACGCGGAATGTAGTGTTCGTCGTCGGTTTGATAGAAGAAAACGTCTTTCCGGTCTCCACCGTCGGTTGCACATTCTTCCAATATGCCTTCGTTGTTGATGCCATGCTCCGCGCAGAGACGCTGCCAGAACACGGATCCCACTGCAACGCCAGCGTCAGTCTGTGGCGGTTTGAGATCCAAAACTGGCTTACTCGCCTTGATTACCGCACTGCCCAAGCTGAACTGTCACTATTTCACGCGGCATAGTTGTACCTAGTGGTGATTGGGGCGAAGAGGGGGGGGGGAGCTGTTCAATTACTGTCAACGGTCCCGAGTCTTGGTCAGTAGGATATATCACGAAGCGGAGGGTGATGCCGAGCGTTTCATTAAAGAAATGTGCACTCGAGGTCTGAGTCTTGGTCACGCAAATTTTTTGTTTGATATGATAGAGTCCGTTGCGATTGACTTTGACTCACTGGAGACTCTCGATTAGGATAAGCCTTAGGAGTGCTGTGTTAAATGGAGAACCCTGTATGTCCGTTGGGATTCACAGTGTGATGACGGCCAGCTCAGGACGGTAGGGGGGTTCACGCATGCGAAAATGAAGCAAAAGCGGTCGTAAAAACGGTTGTGAAAGCGTAAAAAAACGGCGTATTTGCATCCAGGCCCCTAACCGCGTTTTTGGCTGCACAAAAACGATCGTAAAACAGACTAAAACCAGAAACCTGGCTTTAGCCCTTGTCCGTAGCTGAAGTGCGAAAACGACGTCAAAACAGTCGTCTTCGTGTCGTTTTCGCGATTGTTTTCCCGTCGACGTCGCTTTCGCGTTGCTTTCGTCCGTATGCGCCCCCTAATCATGATCATTTTAAACGATAGACTATGCTAGGCTACTTGGCTCTGCAACCGAAGCTCTCCTAATATCATCTGCGCGACTGTATACCGGCATTGAAGAGCGGTAGGGTATCGCCACATATTCACTAAATCCCTGTCGGCCGTGGTCTCGGTGCCATTCTTTCAATCCATGTAAGCTTTTGACACTGGGAAGGAATATTAAAAGGAAAGAGCTTACTGTAAAATATTCAAGAATCTTCCGAGGATTATCTGTCTGGAAAAATGTGTCGAGATGGTGATGAACATACGGGCCACAATCAACCCCATTCGGCTGAACCGCCGTCTATGGCCAAAAAGAGACATGGATCGAGGGTCAATTTTGGAACGAACTATAGGACTCACATCTTCCACTTGGAACTCAATAATATCTCGACCCCGGATGGGAGCATTCAAAAAGTACTTGACCGCAAAGACGAGCCAAGACTTGATCGCGCGACGCGCACGGTTTTGGCTAGCTCCGTTACCCTGAAGTGAGTCGAGGGTGTAGATATACGATGGCCTGATGCGATTGGCCCTATTAGAGGGAAGAAGATTGAAGGGATATGCAACAATTGCAAGCGACCAGTGATCACCCAGTACATGTAAGGGTATAACAAGGTACTCGTGTTCAAGGATCTCGGCGATTCGTTTTTCTGGTTCCCGTCGAGCATTGAAGCGGAAACAGGTTGCGGCTAGCTTGATAGCTTCTTTATGGGCTTCTGTCCCGGAATCCATTTCGAACGCCTTGACCATTTCTGGAAATGCATACGTGTTGCTGATCCGAATCTGGGGGGCAAGACTGGGATTAAATACTAGGAATTGGCTGTGCCATACACTGCCATGTGTGAGAAATGGCCCAAGCGATAGGCCCATGCAAGGAGTGTGGTCAGTAAATCAAGACTTGGTACTGTCAGATTACTTACTCAAGAACTGCCGTTACGGTCTCGCCCTTCCATTTTACACCCATTTGGAGCTGAGCCATCATTTGCGGGTCGACACTGATGCGGATATTGGGCACAGGGCTGGTGAGCTCCCAGCACCTGGCTTGCAGTCAGAACTAAAATATCGGACACCGACTAACAACTTACAGTTTTGGAGAGCAAATCCATGGCTCAAGGGCCTCAAGTAGCGCAGCATTTTGCTCCACGAGAGTACGAGTGGCCGAGACTGGCTGCGATTGGGAAGCGGTTTTAGTGAGCATGGGCTGGTGCTGACGATGATCACGACGAAGAGAACTTATCCAAACGACAAATAAATACGGACATGGCAACAAATGTCACGTGGGTAGGGCAGAGGATGGGAGGAGGTGTTCGAACATCGAGTCGTGGACCGGAACAGGATTGCCCTTGGATATCTACTCGGTTAGAGACATCTGTTCAACTCGGGTAATAAATAAAATATATGACGAGTATTACCAAAAAGAGTTGATGGGTACGAGAGTTGCATACAGAAGGTCAATGACGTGGTACTTCGGCTGTGGAAAAGCAGATAGTATTTCAGTCCAATACTTACCTTTGAACGGCTAGTATCTGACACCCATCTCTGGTTCAATCATATTCAGTGAGTCAACCGCAACTCGTTCTGAGTGCTATCTGCAACGAATGCGTGCTAGTATCAGGTTCAAATACTTGCGTCCTTCTGTCTGAACTGCAGGACTGTACATGGGCAAGGATTCTACCAGGTATTTGAGTCAGATACAGGGCAGAACTTAGTTTCAGATTTGCGGTATTTCCCATAATGCATTGTAATATGTGATCGCATATGGCATGGCATTCATACATCATTAGAGAAGCGATTATTTCCTACCACAGGTTACCTGGACTTCCACAATCTGTATCTGGTAGTATACTATGTCTTGACTGCTAATAGACACGTAATCTGATTCAGCCATAAGCAGCAGTTGGGCTTTCCACTGACGGGCAAACCTGACACGTCACAATGTCGCCCTCACACCCACAGATAATATGAACACTACTATTGATTTTGAAATCAAGATTATCGTTTCATCTGATCATTGAAGGGCCAATCTATGTGTTAAACTGGTGTAGTACAACCCTTGGTTTCCGCCGCGCATGCTCACCAGATATTCGCTAGTATTTACCAAAATACGTGGCTGTACATGTATGCCACTTACATAGCTAAGTCACTTAGTTTGCTCTCCCAACTGATGGGACTGATATCACTTATCGATCCTTTGTTCAAACGTCCACCACCCGTTCCATCGTCCGTCACCTGTTCATTCACTCCTCCCGACCACTATGGCGCATACCCCTGCTGGACGACTTGGCATCGCTCAAAGGCCTCGACACAAAAAGCGACGATTCAATGATTTCCAGGATGTTCTCCTTTCCGATCCGCACCTGATCTCCCCTATGCCCCTCATGCAAACACCACCCCAACGGGCGATCGCCCCACTGCCATCCCAACCCCCCAGCTCAAAAGACAGTAACAAGGCATCGGAGAAACCTGAAATCAGATCCAACTCTTCACTAAAATCTTTCATAATCAGTACTACTGTTAAGGAGAACACTTCTGTGGTTGAGCAAGTCGCCCCACATCTCCCGAGCAATATCACGACACCGGCAGGCGGAGTAACAGCAAATCAGGATGGTTGCACACATCAACCTGACGTTTTTCATGTCCCAGGCACTGAGCAGTTCCAAGGGGACCCCATTCTTGTGGAGGATTCCCCCACTTGCGTTCAGGTGGGGGCATGCGCATCTAGTTTAAACCAAATGACTTGCTGACTTGAACATCATTCAGCCCGAGGAAGAAGAGGAGGAAGCTGGCACTCCGGACACCAGGTTCGATCGAAGATCCAAAAATGGAGCCCAATACCGGAGGGACAAACTCAAGCAACGGTCACAACAATTCCTCCTCCACCTCTATGACCACGAAAATGGCCCAGAAGATCTAAGTGCGGGCTGCACAACATGCCACACTGGACCTGGCTCTTATCAATGTATGGATTGTCTCTCTTCCCCCCTGCAATGCTCATTGTGTATTGTGCAATACCATGTCCAAAACCCATTCCACCGAATCCGAAAATGGGTTATCGACGGAAACTATGGCGCATGGCAGCAGGCAACACTTTCAGAACTTGGGTTGATACTACGAGTGGGCCATGGAACATTTGGGTGTCCAAATGCATCTATTGAAAGAGTACGGTCACTCCGCATTTTCGATCTCAATGGGCAGCATGAAATTAGGGCATCTTTCTGCGAATGCCAAGGGACCGATAGTGACCAAGCTGCTATGCTGCTGCGTTTGCGATTGTATCCAGCAACAGATGATCGACCACGTGTTGCATTTACGTTTCGACTCCTGAAGCACTTTCAACTGGCACAGTGTGAGATGAACTGTGCAGCTGCAAGCTATTATGATACTCTGGCCCTTTTTACGGATCCTGTAGAGACAAGAATGCTTCCGGTATGCTCAAAACACATACTTGTTTAGGGCCTGGTTCACCTGACATCCTGGTCCCTAGAACTGTTACTCGCAATTCCTATCATGCACCCGCGAATGGAAGGTCATTGAAGCATTTATGCGATCTTGTAGTCAAAACGGAATAGATCTGGGAACTGGAGAGGCCACTGTCAAATGTGCCATGTGTCCCATTCCAGGAGTCAATATCCCTCAGGACTGGAACAAAGACCCAGATGCGTGAGTTAGGCAACCCCTGGCAAAGTATCACAACTGATGAAGTATGGGTTATTTCTAGAGACCTCCTGTATCGGGTGTTCGAGTCGTTTGATGGCAATTTTAGTCTGCAACTCAATGACAAGGGTGTAACAGAAGCTGCTGATCCATCAATTATTGGGGATAGTGGTTACTGGGTGGAGGAAAGCTTTAGTCACCAATATCTGGAGGCTTTGGGGGGATTCGAAGATCGAAGAGGGGGCGCAAATCCAGGACAGGTAGGTTTGTATTTGCCGACCTTCAATCTCTCAATGCCTGCCAAAACCATCTCCACATGGGTGAGACCTGCCAAGTACTTGGTCAGCTGACAGGGCATGTATTAGCTATTATCCCCTCGAGCATGTTCAGTGGACTCTAACCCAAATTCTACCAGATACTGGCCAGGTATTTGGGTGGTAGCTCCCCCTGCTTTTCAGGGTGCATCCCTAAGGGAACGCACTGGCTTGTCCAAGGGGGTATTTTAGTCAAATACCTAGGTGTATTTGGGCTAGATACTATCCCTCAATTTCCTCACTCTGCCAGAAGTTGTTAACTTTCTGTTATATTCCATCAGGACCCCCCCTGTCAACATATCCGAGCTGGGAAGGGAACCAAGGGAGGAGGAGTGGGTAACAAACTGGTCGGGGGTGTTGTTATGGGCTGTTGTGCACGGCACAGGATTGTGCGCCCAAATGCTGTTATTGATCTACCCTATGGTGAACGGTCTGTCATTTCTTGCTATTGCAGGTGGCCATGAGAAACTGAATGCATCATTTCTACATTTACAGCTATGCAAATACTGATTGCTCTGTGATTGGTGCTCTCAAAGCTTCAAAGGGCCTCAACACTGCATTCCTGACATATGACATATGGTGCAAGTACTCCATAAACCTTGAAAATCGACTTGCAGCAGGCAATGCACCTTCACTCTCTGATCTTGGACTCCAAGTTCTTGGGGGGATCCCTAAGTTTCATATTGGAGCCCATGGGGCTGGCTGCTACCCCAAATATTCGTTGAACTTCATGAAAAATGTTGGGCGAACTCATGGGGAACGAGTTGAGCAAGCTTGGTCAGATCTTGGCCGTGCAAAGTATATTACCCGGGAGATGACCCCTGGCCATCGGAAAGACACACTTAACACCATGTTCAGTCACCATAACTGGAAAATATTGTGCAAGGAGGGTGAGTCTGACATGCATTGCCTTAATCCTTATCAACCAGTTTCTAACTGCTATATAGATATGCGCCTCTCAAAAGCTATTCACACTGCCCGAAAGGAAATCTGTCAAAAGGAACAAGATCTTAAGACAATTGAGATCTCACTAGGCATTGAGCTAGTTTCAGAGTTTATGGACTGGGACCTGGAACACCCCGAGGTTGAAAAATACTGTAGTAATTATAAGGACCTAAATCGTGAGTGTTATTACTAACCTGATCTAGACCATTTGGTGACTTTTATCACCCATTATCTAGCACCACCACGAGCAGCACTGTTGAGGAGATTACATGCTGAAGAAACAGCCACATGGGAGCAATCATCATCAACATTAAGCCCTGAAGAAATTAGTACAAATTCCCCTGCAGTTTTCATATCTCTTGCACTTGATTTAGAGCTTCAAAGGTTGCACAGAATCTCTCAATTCTCTTACTTCAGGCAACAAGCTCACTTTAGATTGGATATAGGGACCGACTTGAGGACAAGGCTTCTCAAGCTTCCAAATCTGATTCCACAAAATCTGTTTCAGACTGGATCTCTGCTAAGACACGTTTCAAAACAGCACTCACAAACCATTACAACCAGCTTCGATTCCATGCCCCCCTTCTAAGTGATTATGAGTTGACAGTGCCCAATGGTGACCATCTCCACACAGCCACTCTTCACCTTCCCTCTGGTTTTGTGGCTGTGGATCAGCAAAAATATAAACTGGAGAGTTTGGGCAAAGTAGAACAGCAATTACGTATAGCCCAAGCACAGGAAGAGGTTATCAACCTTCGAAATGCACTAGGTGTCAAAGCATTCCTCATTCGGGAAGGTCGCCAAACATCAACAACTGGAGGAACAGGTTATGGGGTGTCCAGCCGCTCACAGGGCAGGGTGCAACAGGCAAATGAGCAAGTCAATCGAATTGCAAATCGATACCGTCGTACCTATGCAGCCCTTATTAAATTGGGCACCAAGTTTGGCATTGGAACAGAAGCAGGTGCTCTCCAAGAGCTCACAGATGATGATCTAAAGATTGGGTCCAATTGGACAGTTGAAGAAGTTTCAACTGGGAAAAAGAACCGTCCAAAAATTAAATCAACAGATCAACCAATCCCATGGATCTGGAAGACATTTGGTGGGAATTTAGTGAGCAAGGATGATGACCAAGACAATGTAGCAGCAAAGATTGAGGAATATAATCACCAAGGTATCATTCCTAGATATATCTTTCTGGTCTGAAGTCTCAATTTTCCACTTTAGCTGTACGTGTTGAGTGGCTTTTAGCAAGGGCTGATTTGAGTCGGTGGCAGGAGGAAGAGAAGTTATTGAAGGAGGAGCTTCGCCGGCTAGGAGTTTATTTCTGCTGGAAGGCAACCGAGTTGGAGACAAAGCGAGACAAGCAAGGAGTCTCAGCAGGCTTCCAAGCCTGGCTTGAGAAGAAGCGACGCATGTGGGGTGAAATGGCACAGAGGGCAGAGCACACAAAAAACAAGGTGGATGAAATGATATCAAGTGGGCAGTGGTAATAGATTTTGTGATCTTTCTGTATGGAAATTTAAGCTCTGCCAAATGGATCTACTGCCCCCCTGCACCCAGAACTTAAGAGATAATAAATACCTGAGCTGAGCTGAAGGAGAGCTCACACATTTCACTGAAGCAATAAGGAGATTCCAGCCAAGGATTTATAGGGATACTGAGGTGACATCACTCTGTGTACTTGGCAGTATAGCCCAAAGATACTGTTGAGGCAGTTTTGGTGGTTTGTCACCCAGGAGATATGAGAGCTAGGAGCAAGTGTTGCTGCTGGCACTTGTTCAGGGAATTTAACTTGCCCTCTTAGAGAAACCTGAAATATTCAAGAGTGAAGTCCACCTGTTTCTGAGTGTATGGAGCACACAGCCTCATGGGGGTGGCTGCAGGGAGGGGTCGGTGGTCAGGTTACATAGGTATCCCACCCAAAGCCAGTTAGCCAAACCTAATCAGACCATATGAATATCATTATCTAAATACAAATGAGTAGGCCAAACATATATAGTGGTGGCACATCCGAATCATACTTTCTCCAAGCCTTACTCAGTACCAAAGAGCTCTAGAAATATATACAACCATAGTACAGTTAATCTGTATGCTGAAGTATTTTTGCCAAATACTGGTTAGAGTATTCAGGCCCGTCACCCTCTGTAGTGGGACATTGAGGTGAACCGCTCTGGAATTATGTGAAATACTGGCCGGAATAGTCTACGGTGCCCCGTGGCTGGATTTCCTTGGGTCCGCAGCACTTATTCACCACGAGTATTTAGCATAAATACCTTACAGCACTAAAGTCCACTGGATCGAAATTCCAGATCTGTGTGTCGGACAGGCTTGTATTGTACTTAACAATTACATACGGCTCGCACGTTCTAAGTGGAGCGCGCACCCCCTCCAACACGACCGCTCCCATTGTCAAATCACGCGTCTCTCCTAGAACGATAGCACCCTACGTCGATCCTTTCGACGCGGGCCCTAGAAGCGTTCAAGATCAAGACTCAGAGGAAGATGAAGCGAGCGAAGAGGAGCGGAATGCCGTGGAATTCGAAGTCTCGCGATTCCAAGAGGAACCAATCGAAGACAAACAAAGTGAGCCAGATCACGAACGCGAACTAGAACGAGAGCACGCCCAGAGACAAGACCAATTGCGTGAATTAGAACGAGAGCGAGAGCGTGAAAGCCTGCGAGAATTAGAACGCGATCGTGAACGAGAGGCAGTGGCCGATATTAGTCACTCCACTAATCACGCACCCGGAATGGCACATGCTAGACGTAGATCTGAATACCTATGTCGAATTAAATCAAACCGTGCTCGAGAAAGTCGTCTGATGAGCATACACTCTGATATATATCCGGGAGCCGATATCGAAGACTGTTGGTTAGACCCCGGCCACGAAGAAGAAGATTTCGCACACCTCTTTAGGCTAATAGACTCGTTCCTGCTACAGCCCAAGCCTGTTCCAAATCGCCTTGAACATTATTATTTAGATCAGGGAATTTGGGCCAGGATCCACGGAGAACTCATGGACATCTTTCGAGTCCGAAGAGCTCTCGAACGAGACGCGGACGTTCCCCTCCCTCCTCCTTGGCCCGGTAAATTCAGAACCGACGGTGAAGATGGCAGTGGAGAATATAGATTCGCGTATCTCGAGGATCTGGCGATTCTATACCGGCATCTGGTTGAAACTTGGCTAGCGGTGGCATGGGAAGAGAAACCCCTTTCCATGGAACAACAAATCGAGAAGCTACCTGACAAGTATCGGATTAAGTGGAAGAAACATTACGCTGATCGCTCTACAGTATCGGATGAATTACGTGAAACATTCGGAAACGATTACAAAGCTAGAGTCGAAGAAGACGCCATTGCGCGCCTCACCGCAGCCGAACGACCGCTCTTGCCCGAAGGACGAATAGACCCACAGATTACCTATCAAGAAGTTGAACCTCGTGCGGGAGAAACCGAGAGCCGATTACCGTCAATCGTAGGTTCGAGGAGTTCGTGAAGGTCGGAAGTGATCGCTCGCCCTCATGAACAGTCTAGCGTCGCTTATACTCCTAATAGGACCATCCCCGATCATCTAGGAGATGAGTCCATGTGGACAGACTCTGCTGCAGAATCCTGTTAATAGCCACGGACTGCTGTGGCATAATCCTGTTAACATATAGCATCCAGGTTTATTGATGGGATGTGCTGTGTGAGGGGTGGGAAATGGTATTGGGAGTCACAGGGGGAAAAGGGCAGGTTGCACAGGATACTCCCAAACCAGTGCTGCTCCAGCAGGGGGACTACAATGCCGCATCATTGTCTGCCCAAGGCAAGAGCACCTCATGGTGACCAGGGTTGGCTTGGTGGGTTGGATAATGGTAGCAGTATCCCTGATAGGGGTATCCAATTCAGAATTAGTCTGAGGGGCCAATTACCTAGCATACAGCAGGGGGCTGGCCCACAGCAGCAGGAATTGAGGCTCTCAGCTATTCAATATGCCCCAGAACAGAGTCAGTGTAGTCACTCAAAGGGATAGGCTTGGTAATCTATCAACATAGCAACCCTCTCTCAACAGAGCGACTTGCAAGCCATGCTGCCACAGCAGAAAATGCAGCATTCCACAGAATCAGAATTTATGAATATGTGCCTGGCAATGCTGTTTGGTGGCCCTTCCATATCATCAATTTTATTCTACCTACTACCCAAGTGAATTGGGGGTGTCTCAGCTATTGTCTGACCCAACCTCAGCTGATGCCCAACCAGGATTGTGATGCAGCAGCACTAAAGTATCATGCCTACACCCATGTTGAGACTTTTTATGATAGGAAATCACATCAGGTGAAAATATATCTCATATCTGTATTTGATATAAATCAGAACATTCCATGTTGGGCTCTGGATCTGAAGGAATCAAGTGATGGGGAAGCCTCCCTTTCCAAGAAGGAATTTGGTATTTGTACTACAGCCAGGTGAGTAAATGGCTGAAAATTAGTTTTGTAGCTTTCTAACATACTTACTCCAGAGTTCAAAGCTGATAGGACAGGTTCAAGATCCCATGAAGGGCTGTTCCTGGCCTGACAGCTTTAGTAATCTGAATTCCTTGGGGTGGCCCAAACTTTTGATTTTATCCAAATATTTTACCCACAGTGGCATCAGGTTAGCTACTTTAGTATATTGGATGGTATCCAGGATCCAAATGAATAGTGCTTCAAAGCACTGTGAAGGAAGGGTCTTGCTTGGAGCCCCTCCCTGAGTCAGGAACATCCCAGCCAGAGATAATCAGCTAATTCAGGGTTATGAAAGTCCTCTTTAATTTTAAAATCGTCCAAAATGGGCTCATAAAATCAGAGGTGGGGGGTGAACATATATTTGACCTTTGTCAGAGAGAGGTAAAAGTTGCCCCATGGATATCTAATGACTCTGCATCTATAACACTTTGCTCCAACCAAGAACACTTTTGTCCTGATCAATTGAAGTAATATACAATAGATCATAGCTTAATGAGACTATTTTAGTAGCATAAAGGGGGGAATAGTGATGTTATCCCTGCAATAGCCCCTGTGTTGCATCATAGCAGCAATATTAGAGACTAATTGTTGCCATATTAGAAGTTAAAGTACATCTATTATTATGTCCTCCATGTTAAATGATTGTCAGATTAAAGGAATCTAGGTAGGGAGGTGATTCACCACCAACTGCTCAGTTGCTGTGGCAGCATGTCATCAGCATCTTTGGCCAGGTTCCATGGTTAAATTCCCAGGCCTCAAGCTCAGGGCTTGTGATAGTGAATAATTTCAGATGGCAAGTATCCTTTAGCAAAGTGCAGGGCTCTCAGAAGTCAGAGATTAGTAGTAATTGCTTGCTGGGGCAGCAGTGATACGCTGCTGCATGAAAGCACCAACATATGTCAAAGCAGAGTATATTTATAAGGATATTATTGAAGTCCTAGTCCTTAAACCAGCATTCCAAAAGCACTATCCCATTTATTCTGGATAACCAGATAATGAGTTTGCTGCTGGGGCAGCACAGTTAAGTCATATGTGCAGCCTATCCACCAATACCATCTAGTAATTGCTACACAGCAGAGCTCATGAGGAACCTTTTGACACCCCACCATCCTCAAATTCAATTGGGTGATAATGTGGCTGCTGCCCCAGCAGCAAATGAGATATACCCAATTTTGCAATAGACCCTCTTTATTAAATGTACCACAGAACCCTTGGTCAAATCTATTCATTTCAAGCCACGTAAATCCTGGTAGCCTGAAAGGCACATAGTTTAAGGTTGATGTGGCAGCATGGAAGACATACAGTTTAGAGTTGATGTGGCAGCAGCATGAAAGCTCAAGGCAGTCAATAACTGCTTTAACCATCATGCCAATTCTCCTGTGGTCATCACTTGTGCAAGGGGTGTCAAAATTGTCACAAAGTCCTTCTGGGGGTTTGCTGCCCCAGCACAGTCAGGTATTCCTCCCTTAAATTAATGACCTTGAATTGACACATAAATAAACCCTGCATGACTTGGAGGTAGGAAGTGTTTATAGGTGGGCCATGTATGGCTATCCACAATGCTGCTGCTGTCATGGGACCGCGGAAGTCGCCGATGGCGACTTCGCGCCACCCCCTCCCCTCCCCTTACCTTGATCGATACCGTAGTAGAATAGATAATGTTTCTTTTTCCACTAGGTGCGGATAGGTAGTGCCGCAGAACCTGGTTAATAGCCACAAACTGATGTCGCATTTCATGGTTAAGCTAATGCTGTTCAAGAACAATGGGTTTTTGGGTGTGGGAATGTCCTATCTGAGTAAGAACTATCCTCTGTGTTCCTAGAAGATGCCATATGGACAGGAAAATGTTCTTCATGAGGGCTGCTGCCACAGCTTCCTGGGTAACCATGCATGGCTTGTTCCTAACCACCTACCAACACACTCCATCTCTGGGCCACAAATAGTTACTGATATGTTAAATTCAGGCTTTTTGTAGTCTTCAGAAATACCCTATTATGCTGGGGCAGCAGACCAGCAGGGGGTCCTGGTACAGTTTTAACACAATCTGTGTTCATGAGTGCACTATACCGTATTAGAGTGTTGTTAAAATACAGATTGGATTGGCAAAAAGTTCAAAGAGCAGCAAGAATCGTGATTGCTTCATGACAGCTGCTGCGCCATCAGAGCTGGCTACCAAGCACTCCAATTCTCACTTCTTCATTGCCATTCTGGGCCCTGTAAGGAGTTCAATGATTGTGTGGTGAAATTGTAGGTAAAAATTTAGCAGTTTTAGTATCCTGTTGCTGTGCCAGCAGCAGAATTTGAGGGCCCTAGCCACTTAATATCGAATCTATCAATAAACATAATTAGATCAGATAAAACCAATGTGCCTATTCTCACCTTTCATATTGGGTGGGCCTCTGCCTTTTCAATTTGATTTTTTGTGCTGTTTGAGAAATG
>WSTY01000195.1:0-27093 GCA_019633465.1 Tulasnella sp. 417
TAAGATTCTCCACGTGCTTCTGTGCGGTGGTCCTGGTTATACGCTGGTAAAGCTTCTGATAAGAGGGGCTTTTGTCATCGGCTAAAATTATGTCTGCGTTTTCTTCTTCATTGACCACGACGCCCCCGTGCCCCTGCAAGGAAAGAGATGAGCACAAGCTGCTGAGCAAGAAAAATCAAGAATTTAAGTACCTGTATCAGTTCAGTGATTTCTTCTCGTTCCTCTGTATATCGGTTGAGGCTTGAGTGGAACAGAAAACTGAGTGGGCTATTGTCGGCGTTTGCGAAAAGCTTCACATCGTCCATCCACCCATCCTCCTCCAGCTCGTCGACTTCGCTGCTATTGGGCTCAGCATTTGTGTCGGGGACAATTTCACGTGCGACTTGCGGAGGTGTGCGAGCCATAATAGGACTTGAGTCTCGGTGGTTGTTCGAACCTTTAAGAATGTTGTTGCCGGTACCGACGAACAAACACGCCACACGAACGTGATGAGGAATTCCCCGGAATGCTCATGCTCGACACCTCGAACAACAGCCTCCAAAGATCTGAGGTCATGATTCTAGCTCTAGGCTTGTCATGAAGCTTCGTGATTAAAATACTTTGAAATTCTCGTTTGACGCAATTATCCTCCGGGTTCGGGCAGGATAAGCCATAGGGTTAACCTGAGCCCGATTCTATGAAAACATTACGACTAAGGTCTCCAATAAAGCGCGTATAAAGCTCGGGGTTGCGGAAGTTGTGGGTATGGCTGGCAGCTCATGGGCGCCTCGAAGGCGACGGGATGGTCCGCATTCGCGTTTGCCCTTGTTTTTCTATCGACACGCGGTACTGGTCTGCCTCTAAATCCCCTCCCATCTACACATCGACGCGTCTTTCCGCTCATCATACTATCATACGCGCTCCCAAACCGTCATATCAATGGCACCAAAGGGCAAGGAGGCGTTAGCACAACTCAGGGCCAGTCGCGCCGGTCAGAAGAGGACCGATCAGTACAAGGTGAGCGCTGCGATGCTTCACACCTCCTGATCAACACCCGCGGTCACTCACACCGTCCGTCCTGTAGGTCAAGACAGACGACAGAATATACGACGAGGTCGATGAAGGCGTTTACAGAAAAGTGGTTGCCAATCGGATGCTGCAGGATGATTTCGTCGAGGATGACGGCGATCACGGTTACGCTGACAACGGAGAGGAAGGCTGGGATGGAGATGGCTATGGCGATGAGAGGATGGAAGTGGATAGCGAAGAGGAGGAAAGGCAAGGTTAGCCGTCTTCATACTTTGGTTTCGTCGGGATCCGCTTAGTCTGACCTCGCCTTCCTCGACAGCACGTAGACGCGCAAAGGACGCCAAAGCATCCGCTGCATCGAAATCCAAAAAGCCCTCCAGGCCAAAACCAAAGGCCAAAGCTTCTAGCGAGGGGGAAGAAGACGAAGACGCTCCGGCCGTCTCCATTGACGCCTACCGCAAGCCCATCGCACCGGAAAAGGAGAACGATTTCCTCAACTCAATCCTGAACGACCTCGACACGAAGACTGCAGCATTACCTTCGACATCATCAGCTCCCAAGCGTAATGGAGCTGCACATACTACCAAGACCGTGGCTCGAAAGCGGAAACCAAGCATGTCGGATAGCTCAGATGGGTACGGGTTCGAGGACTTCAATAACCCTCGAGAGTCCGCTGGTTTTGGCCCTTCTTCGGACGCGGGACCACATAGCTCGCCTCTGAAACCTGCCAAGAAGGCCAAACTCGAGGAACTGGAGCCGAAGCTGGGCGATTCATCCGATGGAGACTTCGATACGATCTTAACAGACGAAGATGACGCTGCGTTCGCCGACCTGGACTTCAACGATCTCCAATTCGAGGAAACGAAGCCTAAACCAGCAGCACCTGCCAAGCCAGAACCCCCGAAGCAACCTACGAAACCGCCAATCATCAAAGCGGAGCCGGTGGATGAAAAACCGGCATTCACATCAACATCCAAGGCTAAGCCCGTGGTAACCACCGATCGCGAAGTAAAGGATCTCGACTTGGAAGTGCCATCGTGGCTTCAAATTAATGACGTCTCGAGCACCAAACCCAAGGCCGGCGATGACGAGGGCCTCGGTCCTTTGAACTCATCCACAAACGGCGCAACCTCGTCCAGCACGGTGAACGCGTTTGAGCAGGATGGAAGTCTTCGATTTTACTGGCTGGATTATCTCGAGTTGGATGGGAAACTCTACTTTGTTGGAAAGGTTTTGGATCGTGGAGCCGACGGAAAGAAGAGAAATTGGGTTTCCTGTTGTGTCACCGTGGATGGAATTGAGAGGAACCTCTTCGTCCGCCCGAGAGAGTTTAGACTAGGTGTGTCGAAGACTTCTAGCTTCCAAACTCACCGACAATACTAATTCAGTCTCGTCGGAAAAGACAAGGAGGGTTTCCAGACCGACGATGAGGTCGACCAAGACGACGTTTATACAGACTTTGACGCGATTCGGCGGTCGTGTAAGATCAAATCGTGGGCCGGCAAATGGGTGAAACGCAAGTACGTCTTTGACGACGTCGAAGAGGGCATGGAAGCGGAGCAAGACTACTTGAAAGTAGTATACTCCTTTGGAGGCAAGTCCCTCTTCTCCAGCATTGGTATTCGTGGAAGGCTCGGACATTGAAACGCGTGGTTTTCAGAGCCTATGATCTCCGAGGAAGCCCAGAGCCCCAACATCGAACGGATCTACGGCACAAAAACAAGCGCTTTTGAGCTATTCGTCCTGAAGCGGAAGATTATGGGCCCTTGTTGGTTGAACATCCAGAGTCCGAAAATCAGCAATAAGGGGGTCAGTCTCTTTCCTCCCGCATCCCTGCTCCGGTTGCATTCAGCTTATTCTTCATGTTCTCAAACAGGTATCCTGGTGTAAGCTCGAGATCGACGTGGACGACCCAAAGACCGTCAGCCCATTCTCGGAATCGGACGACAATGCCCCGAGGGACGTTCCTCCTTTGACAGTCATGTCGGTATCAGTCAGAACAATTGTCAACCACCAGACGAGTCAACGAGAGATTGTTTCTGCTGCAGTACGGTTCTGGAAAGATAGTGAGTGCTTGGGCAACGGCTAGAAATCTGCGACTTTGTTAAGCGCATCTTTCGGTGGTGTAGTGAATATCGAGGATCCGACTCCACCAGAGAAACAGGAGAGTTCAGCGCACATTGTTGTACGGTGTTTGGATAAGTATCCCGCTCAATTCGAGGAGACCGCACGGCGCCAGACACCAGTTATTCATGCTGTCAAGAACGAAAAGGCTCTGCTCTCGAGTTTGCTCAGTAGGTTCAGGCACTTCAGCTTACATAAACCCGAGGAGAATTGACCGCCCCTTCGTCAGCTGTCATCAAGACGCGGGATCCCGATGTCATCGTTGGACACGAATTCCTCGGGGTCTACCTCGATGTTATCCTCATGCGGTTGAAGCAATTGAAAGTCGAGCCTTGGTCCTGCATCGGGCGCTTCAGAAGGTCGAAATGGCCCCACATCGGAAGACAAGGAAGCAACATCAGGTTCTTACAAGGTCGTTTATTGTGTGACCTGGCTAGCGATGCAGCTAAGGTGTGTTTGGTTGATAGCCTGTGTCTCTGAACGAGACGGTTAACCCAGACTCATGGCAGAGCATGATAACCTCGACTACCTGGTCTCTGACGGAGATGTGCGGGGCTCATTTGGGCTTCAATCGACAAGAAATCGACCCAGAAGACACTGCGATGTATTTCGATAGCACTGTGGCCTCACCGGATCGGCTGTTGGGCTTCGTACGTCATTGCGAGGTGGACGCTTTCCTGCACATGGCTCTTTGCGCCAAAGTCCAGATGCTTCCTTTGACGAAGCAGCTCACCTCACTCGCAGGAAATTCTTGGTGAGCTGTTGCCGTCACTCTCTCCTTACCTTCCAACTAACTCCATTCAAGGAACAAAACACTTAATGGCGGTCGTGCGGAGCGAAACGAATACATTTTGCTTCACGAATTCCACCGCCTTAAGTACATATGTCCTGATAAAACATGGAACAAGAAGGGATCTGCGGCAAACGTGAAGACCGAGGTTAAAGAAGAAGTCGAGGACGGAGAAAATGCAGGAGCGCAGACCGCAGCCAAGCCCAAGAAAGACAAGTACAAAGGTGGTCTTGTGTTTGACCCGAAACGAGGGCTTTGGGATACGTATGTCCTAGTTATGGACTTCAACAGTTTGTACCCAAGCATCATCCAAGAGTTCAACATCGATTTCACCACCGTCCTAAAGGCAGAGATCTACGAGGTAGGTGTGAGATTGACTTTGCAACTGATGACGCTCGCTCAAGCTTGAATATTTAGGGTGATGAAGAGAAGATCCCCGATGTTCCCGCTGATGGAACTCCACAAGGTGTCCTTCCTCGTCTTATTGCTACATTGGTCAACAGGCGGAAGCAGGTTAAGAATCTCATGAAAGACCCTAAAGCTACAGCCTCCCAACTGATGCAGGTAATGTCGCGTTTCCTCAGCTAGTCTGTCCCCCCAGCGATCTGACGAGCAATGAAGTGGGATATCAAACAAAAAGCTCTGAAACTCACCGCGAACAGCATGTACGGGTGCCTGGGTTTCGAGGGATCCAGGTTCTACGCTCGTCCCCTGGCAGCGTTGACGACGTCAAAGGGTCGCGAGATTCTGACCAATACCAAAGCGCTAGCGGAAAGCCTTCAGCTTGATGTAAGCGTTGCAGGGTTTAAGGCCATCCCACGAACTAACGACCACGTAATAGGTCGTCTATGGTGACACAGATTCCGTCTTCGTGGACTCAAAAGCGGGGACCTTAGCGGATGCGTTGAAGGTTGCCAGTGTTTTCAAGAAGCATGTTAACGAACGATACAGACTCCTGGAGATCGACCTGGACGCTGTCTTCCAGAGAGTGTTGCTTCTCCAAAAGAAGAAATACGCTGCCGTTAAGGTGGAGACATCCGGTCAGACTTCAATCGAGATCAAGGGTTTAGACATGAAACGAAGAGAATACTGTGCTCTCTCTAAGAATGTATCAAAGTGTGTCATTCCCTCGTTTCTCCCTCATATTCTACTTTTCTGTGCTCATCATCCACGTTTCTGTTTAGGCAAATTCTTGATTATATTCTGTCGGGCCAGCCTACAGATGTCGTTCTTGAGCAAATCCACGACTACCTAGGGACCGTCGGGGAAGACGTCAGGTCCGGCAAGATTAGCTTGGAAGATATGACAATATTCAAGGTACTGAGTTTCCCTTGGGTCTTGTCAGCCTTTAATAACGCAACCTCGAATAGCGTCTGGGTAAAAACCCCGAAGATTACGATGCCAAAGGGCAACCACACGTCCAGGTTGCGCTTCGAATGAAAGCTCGGGGCGGCACTGCGAAAGCCGGAGACGTCATTCCCTATCTGTTCTGTCAGGGCGAACATGGCGAAAGCTCAAAGACAGGACAGGCAGAACGAGCAATGCACCCAGATGAGGTGCGGCGCGGGGAAGATGTCAAAGTCGGTAAGTCGCCCTGACAGGTGCAAGCGGGATGAAGCCTCACTGAAAGCCGCAGATTTCGAGTATTACCTGAGTCAGCAAGTGTTACCGCCTGTCGAACGTTTGTGTGACCCCATTGAGGGCACTGACCGGGCCCGTATTGCCGAATGTCTTGGTAAGGTTCCATCTTGTTTTATTTGCAGAATTCCGCTGAAGCTCTTATTCTTGTAGGGCTTGATGCATCCAAATTCCAAAGCGCCCCCGTGGCTGGCTCTCAGGATCGCGACTTTGTCTCTTTCGCGTCCCTTATTTCGGACAAAGACCGGTTTAGGGACGCGGAGCCATTCCTCCTGGAATGTAAAGACTGTCACGGTACCTTTGAATTCACAAACATGAGATTCGGAAAGGTAAGTTTCCCTCGTACCCCATTGACTAACTTAACTGAAAGTTGGGCTCTAGTTACCAGCTTTGAACCCGAACGGCCTCGCCTGTCCTTCTGAATCCTGTTCGGCAGTTCAACCTAAGTTCCGGATTCAAACCTCCCTCCATAGCCAGATCCGACAGTGCATAACCCGCTATTACGAAGGTTGGACGGTGTGCGATGAGGAAATCTGTCAGAATCGGACACGCAGCGTTGCCATGCACAACCGGAAGTGTTCACGTCCCGAGTGTACTGGCACCGTGAGGGTTGAGGTATGTAGGCTGTCAGTTCTGATTGTATTGCCTGTTGCTCATACTCTCTGCTTCGACATAGTACTCTGATGCTCAAGTATACAATCAATTGCTTTACTTCCGTTCCCTGTTTGATGGAGCGAAAGCAGTTGAGCATGCTCACGGCTCTTCGGCCCTAGGTTCGTACCCTTTTAGGGGAAAATGCTTCACGTTCTAACCCTCGGGCATGGGCAATATAGAAACGTTCGTGCACCTTAACCAAGACTTCCTCAACTCCACTATGCGCCTGGTTGACGGGTATCTTAATCAATGCGGTCGAGGATGGGTCGAACTCAACACGCTGTTTGCATCGTTATAAGTCGTCGAAACTATTTTTATTAGCGCTTTCAAGCTCCGCTTTGGTATAACTGTGCAAATGCTATCGTTCCCTGCTCTCGTTAACAACGTCCTTGGAGGATTAACGGTCCAGCGTACAGATATATAGATATTCTAAAACGACATCTCAGAGCGTGATCACGCACGACACCAAAATAAGAACGAATGCGACGCAACAATACAATGCGGGTTTTCACCTGGCCATGATGGCCTGGGTTTTCTGGGCTGCCTCCTCGAGCGCATGCCGGAATCCTTCCAGTTGTTCTTCAACAAGTTTCCGACCATCAACTCTCCTTGACGGAAGCTTAGGACCCGACGCGATCTCCGGAGTGTCGGGACCTGGCGACGTTTCGCGCGAGGAGGGTGAAGAGAAGCTCAACTCTGGTGAACTATCCTCTGCAGGGTCTGGGACCGTGAGGTCATCAATAAGGCCAGCCTCCCATCGCTCAATCTTGACCCGGCTGCGGTCTGCACTGTCCCAATCAGCCTTAAGCTCGACGACCTTGTTTTTGAGAGCTCGAAGCTTTCGTCCAGCTTCTGTAGTATTGACACCATTGACTTGAGCGTGCTCGGAAAGGGAAGTGAGTGAGTGGGAGAGCGATTGCGTTAGGGTACGGACGTAAGAGAATTGCGGTAATGTCGATGAAGGTGTGGGTACATCGGCAGTGGGCGGTGCGGGAGGTAGGTCCATATGTTTGCGGAATTTACCAGGCGAGGGGACGTCATATTCGTCATGGTCATTGTCGAATGCCGGGTCGTCTCCCAGGAGGCCTTCTTCTCTTTCATCTTCCTCCTCCACCTGATACAAGCCCCCTCTCCCGGACTGACGACGTGACGGTACATTGGGCTCTCCACTATATGTTCTCGCAGCCCTTGGGGTCCGAGACTGGTCCTCCTCGGTTTGGGAATCCTTGACCTTTTCGGATGGGTCGAGCAGGTCCTCCACATTCTCCAGCGGGTCCAACTGGCCCAAAGCGTCGTGCCAGCTGACGTCCTCGACCATCTTCTTCAACTCTCGCTCGTACTCTTGAATTGTACGAACTTGGGTCTCCCTCTCCCGGGCAAGGTCGTTAAGCCGACCAATCATCGACGCCGCTGCTCTCTCAAGTGGCGGTTCGCTTGCGGTGCCTGCTGATTGCTCAGCGTCAACATGTCTTAATTGAGTAATAAACAGGTCGGTAGCCTTGAGATTCTGGGCCAACAAGTCGAGAGGGTCTTGTTTGGCTTGAGGTGGGGAGAAGCCATTAGCCGCGAAGGATGATGATCCGAAGGTCGTCTGGAATTCATCCATTTCGTCCATCATGCTGCCATTATATGCAGCGTTCCCCTGTCCAAATTCTGTTCCATCTACCTCCAAATGGTCTAGCATCTGCGTCGGCGGGCTACTAGGTTGTCCGTGGCTTATATAGGGGTCATCCACTTGCTCGCCCCGGCTTCCGGCGAACGCGTCAAGATCTTCCTCCTCCCCATCTCCGCCATCATCAAAGTCAAGACCAAACTCCTCTGCTAGCATTTGGGAAGTCACGTTTGGTTCTGGCATCATAGCGGCCGCCAGCTCGTGCGCGAGGGATACGCGGTGAGGGCCTCCATTATCCAGGCTCTCCGAATTGCGAAGCGAGTTTGCTGACTTCTTCAATGAAAGTGAATGATGTGCCGGAGACTTGAGAGAGCTGCGGTGGCCTGGAGGTGCGAGTGAGTCCATTGTTGTTGTACTAGTAGAGAGGCTGGGTAGAATAAGCGGTAACGGTGGTCGTGAAGGAGTTTGTCGCGATCCTGACTGACGCTCCCGCGCCTCCTCCGTTTGCCGCTGACATGAGCACGGAGATCATATTACAAAAGTCAAACGGAGAAACCCATTTCCCCGTAGCCTCTATGTATAATCGAATACACCCAATACAACTCCTTCAGAATCTCCCCCATTCTGAATGGTTCTCCGTAGGCTGGGAGAGAGCGTTAGCTTGCTCGAAGCCTTCGTTTAGGAAGCGAGCAATGTCTCGTCTCGTCAGCAAGCCATTGAGAAATCCGCCGTTAGACGTGAACAATATGTAACGCAAATTCTGTGTCACGGGTTCGTCAGTCCGGAAACTTGGTATCTGCTTCACCCGCTCTTACCAGTCTCTGGAACGTTGTCACAACAACATGAAGCGGCATTTCCTTCCGCATTTGCATCGGAGCTTTCTCTATCACAGCCGAAAAGTCTAGGGAGTCAGACAAAACGGAGGAGGACCGCACAAAACTACAAAGTCTCCCGGATTCGGCGGGAGAAGACAAGAGTGGATCTATGCAACATCAAGGTCAAGCGGCGCCGAGCTTCTCATTTCCGAACGTCGTACCGATGGCCTGACGCAGCTTATATCTCGACGCGTAGCCCAGTAGCTTGCTTGAGCTCCCTTCCAATACTGGGAAGCCAGAGTATGTGCAGTCGTTCAGAAGAGCATCTGTGAACGCAATTCAGCACTCATTCCCCAATCCAGGATTGTAGTACCCACTAACCGAGTTCGGAAGGAGTGCTCTGATTGTTATACAGTATTACCAACTTATCGGTAGATGTCATAACCGATGCCGCGGTTTCTCCCCTGTCTCGGAAGTCCGACGGGGGAAGGTAAGGGTAACCTAGGAGGCGGCTTTTCTCAGTCTGAGCTGTCCTGGATTTCAAAACATGCCCTACCGTGCATAGCTATCCACGTATCGTAAACTCCTTTCCCAAGGTAATCACCGACAAATTTACTGCTCATGACGGCGAGCATGATTGGTAAGACGTGCGAAAGTGCCCCAGTGAGCTATGCAAATGGAAGGCGACATCACACTCCTGGCAAGGAACGGTCGAATCTTCGACCCCTTACCTCAAATAGTATAACCACAAGTGACACAGTCATCCTGAAACCCGATTTGAAACGTTCAGTTGTGGTAACAATATACCGAGCAAAGGAGTCGCTCGCCTAGTTACTCCCCCTAATAGAGCTGCAGCGCCGATGACCGCATAGAACCCAGGGAAGATGCACGTGCCCTCGGGTGGACACGAAGAAAAGATCCATGATCGTGGACTGGCTTTGTGCCACTCCTGTCTAATTATATGTGACGCGTTAAATCCGGCCGGTTCTTGCCGTTCAAGACATCTCACAAGAAAATTCCCAGCGACCTCCCAAGAGACGCCCCTATCGCAATTGTTGGCAGGAATATACCCGCGGGCAGCTGCGCACACGTCCATCATTAGAGAGTGGTCCTTGGACGGAGACAACCGAATGCGACGAACGTGCATGCCAAATGTCCAGGCGGTGAGCAGGATCTTGAGGCCAGCGGTAATTAACAGAAGAAACATATTCTGCCACATGGATGATTGGCTAAAACCTAATGAGTTTGTCATTTTCACCGATAACCAGGCTTCAGGCTTACTTGCAGAGTCCGTGATAGTCTTTCGAAGGCTCGCATTCCTGGAACAAATTGGCAACCAGCGTTGATGTCTGGTCCCTGCGATTTCAAAACATAAGAGACTGATTTGGTTTAGTTGTCCGGGAGGGCCATAACACTACCTCATGAAGACAATCTGATAACAGTTGACTATTAGTAAACTTTTCGAATTGAAGTCCAAGTTGAGACGTACTGGCCAACTGATGACAGCCGTGATAGCAGTGACGATCAGCACCTCGAAGACCTTCATATTGCGGAGAGGGCTATTGTTCCGATAAAGAGCGACTCGGGCATTCAATTTGATCAAAAGGGCGCCAAGAACCCCCTAGTGCGACGGATGACTGTCAACAAGGTTAAGCAACACCGAAACATGAAGCACAAACCCCGAGCACGCCCAGTCCCAACCAAGGTACCTTAAACAATGATAGACCGTCAATTTCGATACAAGTCCCCTTCCGTAACTCGCACCAGTTCGAATTGCCTCCACTGTTGACTAGCGGTTACCTATGGAAGAAGGAAGGTCATGATGATTCCAACGTCCTGGTTTAAGCTCTCTTACTTGGAACAGCACAAGCTTGCCGATCCCAAAGGGATCAATGTAAGCCAGAGTAGTTGCAGCCACTACACTCGTGACGAAGGCTCTCCACATGAGCTGCTGGTTGCTGAACAGGGCACTGTCAAGCTCCTCCAGGCCGAACAATACGCCGCCGAGAGGGGAACCGAATGCCACAGCCACTCCAGCTGTGGCAGCAGCAGCAAGCAACTTCCTTCGTTGAGACTGACTTTGATTTTGGAAGTAGTTTCCGAAAGAAGGAAAGGCGAAAGAGAGGATGGACGACCATAGGGATGCCATGCAACAACTAACATGGACCAGCGGGCCCTAAGACAAAGTATAAGTCCAAAGCCCGGCTTTGATAGTTAATCGAACGACCGACCTCTTTGCCCAACGAGAGGCCCGAACCAACAGAGAGAGCAAGTCCCAGAGCCTTAATCAGCAAGGTCCAAGGACTGAGGAACTCATCCAACACCAGGCCACCAAGGATCTACATCATTCCGTCCTGTCAAACCATGTAAACCCGCAACAACATCATACATACCGCCTTGATTTCCGGGACTTGTTAAACCAGAAAGAAGTGTTGAGAGGTGATTGAGAGAAGAGAATAACGGCACATGACTTACTACCCGTGTGGAATGCGTAAGGTGCATATGACTGAACTAGGAAAGCGGCGCTACCAGCAAAGCAAACTGCGAGCCCGATATAGACTACGCTTTGTAGGACGGATTGCCCGGCGATCGAAGTAACGCCAAAGTAAGCGCCCCACGTAACCCACTCATAGCAAACTTCACCAGCTGGACAACATGAATGGGTTTTAGTTGAATCCGTACTTCCATGTGACATTTCTTGAGGGGCTCACGGTCGAGTCCGTTGCAGCATGCACTTTGGTTGTAGGTTAATCCCGACATACAACGTCCGGTTCGCAGATCAGACAGCCTTTTTTAAAAGAGTGAGCAGATCACAGAAGCTGGAAGATATCACTAAGAACATACCAAGCAACCAGAAGGTCCAACATTCCTCCGGTATATCCAATTGACAGCCCGGTCAAAATCAACACCGCCCACATCCTCCAGGAATCGAGAATGGGAAGCAGAACACCCCGAAGTCCCAATTGGGATCGTAGAAGCTGTTTTCGTGCCCGCTCTGCACTTTCTTCGTGCATCCAGTCTGTACATCGTATTCCATGCTGGTTAGACCTCTTCAAACTTGTCACGGTGCGAACCTGGACGGACCGATGGTGCTGCCCTGTTTGTATTCCCGGATGTTTTGAGGTGATGTATCCTCCCATAGCTGCAGCTCTTCTTCTACAGAACTGTCATGATAATGTCCTCCTTGTCGAGTTACCGAATTGTCTGTTTCCACTCGCACCCAGGCGTCAGGGGATCGCGCCCCGTTGCGTGTACTAAGTTGCCAGTCGGTGCGGGAAGATCTCAAGATTACGCAGTGTGCTTACATTCCCGTTGTGGAGTTCTGAGTCCCGCTGTCCCAGTTGGCCCATGGAGAGTCGTCTATGAAGGTCTGACCCGAAGTCGCAGCCATTGCGGACGTTGGAATCTTGGCTGGTGCTTGCGTAATCAAGGTCACGTGTCCAAGTCCCAGAACCCCCGAAGCAGAAGTTTCGATTGAGCGATTGCAACAACCTGGACACCCTTTTGGCATCGCACACGGGTGTCGAGTGGCATGATTCTCTATGTTTTGCAGAGTGTGTCGCGCTTGACATGAGGCTGGCTGTTGTCTCAAACTTGGGCCCGTTCCGGTTCTACGACCCAGTTCCCTCAATGCATTCATCTTCTCCAATACGCTCAATCCCCCAGCTGACTTCCGCCTCACGTGAATGCACATCCCCCGGGATGGGGCACGAGTTTTGGCTAGTGCTCTCAAATTAAGCGCCAAGACGAGTGTGTGACAAAGCTTTACAATCGATTCATCATAATAATAAGGCTATACAGTTCAACCACTACTAGTCGAACCCGCCTCAGTACCAACCAGCTCCTATGGCACCCACTCTAATAACCAGCGAGACAGTCTTTAATATTGCTCAGATAGCAGCAGGTTTCGCCCCTGTACCCGGTTTGCAGGCTGCGGTCCAACTCGTTGAGATGGTACGCCTTGAGCCACTTCGGGGGACCTTTCTGAACCCGAGCCCCGAATTTTCTGACGTCCTCTTTAGATCTACAGATCGGCAGAAGATGTACCACTTCATAAGTAAGTCGGGGATCTATCTGGAGGCCGTTCGATTTGCTCAAGTAGTCACGACCAGGGGCAAGTGCCGTGACTTGGCGATTGATGCCGTCGAAGTGATGACGATTATCCGGGACAACGCCGGCAAGGCCGAGAAGAGCAACTTGGATGCAGCGGTGCAAAACACAATCAGGTATGCAAAGCGTCAAATATAAAATATTTATCTCTGACGCCATCCCAGGGCCCTTGAAGCTATCAAGGACGACGTTGACCATTGGGGTCAACTGAGTATCTGGCGAAGTGTTCGTAACTGCGACTACGGGACCTGAATAATCATTAACAAATTTCCAGTGGTATCTTCGTCATGAGATCGAGAAAGCCATAAACAGGCATGAGAATACGTTGAACAAATGTGTACCACGGCTGGGGGTACGTGCTCGGGGAAACACCACGGCCGCTATTTGCTCACTTGGTCTCGTGATCACCCTAGCTTGCTGGTGTCCTCCAGATCAACACCGCTACCCAGGCTCTCAAGGAAGGTCGTGAAGAGGATACACTCAAACTTGACGAGCTAGCCAAATCCCAACAGCGTCTAGAGGAAACCGTCAAGAAATTGCACAAGGTATCGTGGTCGACCCTTTACACTCACTGACAGGCATTCTTTGCCGGTTTACTTGGATAATCTTCTGCTGACACGTAATACATAGGACCTAAAAAACCAGCCACCAGGAAGCGCCAAACGGGCAGAATTTGAGATTGAGCTGTTCAAGCTGCGCCAGGACGAAGTCAAAACCGGCGAACTGGGCATTTCCCCAGCAGAGCTTGAAGGGGAATGCGTCAAAGTTGGAAGTAAACCAGTTCGCGCTGGGCATGTGTATGACATTTGGAAGGGGCTCTGGTTGGGTCAGACCTTAGTCGCACTCAAGTTCTACCGGGACTTCAGGGAGCCGGACCACCGCGACAGAAAACATATCGAGGTAGATATTTAGATCAACTGGGGAGTTCTCGAAACGAACTGATTCCACGATGCAGAGGTTCGAACGTCAAGTAAACCTCTGGAGGACTTTAAATCATAAGAACGTCCTCCTACTGTACGGCTGGTGCTACATTGACGAAGATATGTAAGTTGCCCAGACGCCCCTTGTCGCCGGGTCCCCTAAGCAATCTGTCATCATTAGCTATCTCGTATCTCCATGGCTCAATAACATGGATGTCAGGGTATTTATCAGCCAGAATAGCCCGTCCGATCAGCAGAAGCTAGGAATAGTAAGCAGAAGGCGACGTGTACAAGTTGGAGAACCCCGTTTGACATGAAAACATTCAGGCTGCAGATGTTGTTCGGGGTCTTCAATACCTACACAGTCTCCAAGTATTCCATGGAGATGTGCAGCCTTCCAACGTACTCATAAGCGACGATGGACATGGGGTGCTCGGCGATTTTGCACTGGCGAAGGCTCTCGAAGCCAAGGATGACCTTCCTCTCAACACGCAGAGCAACAACGACCTTCAAAGCATGCGATATCAAGCCCCAGAGATTACGGATAACTTGGGAATGACGCCAGCAGTCGATATTTATTCGTGGGCTATGACGACTCTTGAGATTGTTTCAGGAAGTGGGCAGTCTCTTTTCAGATCCTCTCAATTTGCGAAGCTGACGGAGCCGATAAACCACACCAGGACCGCCATACCCCCGATGCAGGAATATAGGATCACTGACTATAGCAATCGTAGGGAAAAAGGAGCTGCCCAAAATATCTGACCATCCATGCCCCGCATTCACAACATTTCCCCAGCTCTGGTCACTTTTTGAAACGTGCTGGAAGAGAGACCCTGCTGCACGACCTACAGTTGGGGCTCTGATCCAGTCTTTGGAAGCCATGCTAAATCAGTAGTAGTGAGCCTTTGTTGTAAAATGTCAATGTGATCCAATGCTGTCGCGCCTTCGTAACGGTCACGTGGCACTCGATCTTGTTTATCCAACCCGACCACCACCACAACGATGGCAGACGCGGAGCCTCCAGTGGAAGTCAACGAAATAGAACTTGAACCTGATTACGAAGGTACTAGTATAAGATGGAAGCATTTTAGCACCAGCTATAAGTTGGCCGCGAAGAAGATCAGCATGGGATGGTCGTGAGTGGAAAGGGACAGAGTCGTTTTGACGATGAACGTGACGCGACTAACCTTATTGTGACCCGCGAAACCCTCAGGTACGACGATTTCGCTCAGTGTATACCAGGATGGTCAGGCGCACAACCTCTCCAAGCTGGCGATGTATGCAAGCAGATGTCCGAGTTTATTCAGGAGTCGGTGAACGTGAGTTTCATCCCATTCTCCACCCTAATCTCAGCCCTCCACTCAAGCATACTTTTAAATATAAAGGCAGAAGGAGATCGAATTTTTAGACAGTATCATGCAGCTGAAGGAATCGATGCATTACACCAAGTGGTTGCAGAGGGGAAAGCGCGAAAATCTGCTGGGGAACCACCTGGAAAGGACGCCTGGACACGAGTGTTACAGCCGAAGGAGGCGATTCGTGCTCGAGTCGCACCCGTGTTACGCAGTGAGAAGGAAAGGCTCGAAGCCGTATTGGCGGAGGTTGGTCCATTTTGAACAACCGTCTGGTACTTTCTCTGAATTCCCCATCGCACGCTGCCTCGACACTTCAGCTGGAAACAGAGAACGACAGGCTCACGGACATACTGAAGGCCAATAAGGCTAAACGCGCAGAACAGAATGCTCTGGCTAATCAATGGCTGGACGCCTTGGAAGACGTACGGTCTAAGTTCACCCGCGACTGCATGACCATTATCGCTCCGTTCTTCTAACCCCTTTCATCTGAACCTGCAGACTGCCGATGCTTTTAGCAAGCTACCCGAATCAGAAGTGCAACAATGGAGCATCGAAACACAGGAAACGCGACCACAGTCCTAAAGTTTCTGGTTCTTTTCCCCACTGCCCGGTCCGACAAGATATCTGTAAATGCTATATACTCTCATAATTTACCAGAATGTACTTTGCTGTATGACTAAGGGCCTTCCTGTGTGATTCGAGGGTTCCTTCAGAATGGAGCTATGCAAGCGATGAAGGCTGGCTTATCTCGGTTGTGAAAAAGTTTCTGGTTCTTTAAGCGTTATGAACGAGCGATCAAAAACCTATATCACATATCTATGTTGCTGGTGAACAATTTCTTTTGTGGCTCTAGGACTGGGAGGTTGGGTTGATGAGCGACCTGACACGACGCCTCCCACCCCTTTCACCTAGCCCGTGATGGTTATAATTAGCGCCCACAAACTGCATGATACCACTTTCAAGCTGTACGGACTATAATGGTCTGTTGGAAAATAATGAGGTTCATCTGGCAAGTGAGAGACCGTAGAACGCCGTACGCCGCAACGCCGAACTTGAACCTCACATACCCTATCAAGGTTTACATTACGGTTGCGCGCTGTCCTATTACCCTTTCTTGTCAGCAGGGGTTCACACCGTAGATATATATGGGAGTACGATCAGACCACATATAGAGACAGATGAGGGGTACAACATCATGTGAAGCGGGTGCGGTCAGAGCGAAATGGCTTCTGGGTGAGTTTGAGGTCCAGAAACTAGGACTGACCTCCCTTTTTTTTCATTTTTAAATACTTCACGCTATGATTTTGGCTTTTCCCCTTTAAAAGGCGCAAGTAACTTAGTTAAGATGGAAGGGCTGGACAATGCCCTGGATAGGAAATGCCGACGGATGGATGAGACAAAGATCAAACGCGTTTTGGCCAGTGGGTAAACTCGCCTAGTTTCTGCAGCGGAAATTGGGCGAGCAACTCTCGTCTGGCTGTACGTGTCGAGTGCATTGTCAGGTTCAGGTGAATAATTTGCCGGCCCGGGGTACTCGCTCCCCCATTCCTCGCGGCTCTGCGGCACATCCATGACCTGGATACCTGCACTTTGCCTTGCTCTGGTGCTCTCCTGCCCCACGGAATACAAGTTATACTGCTTCTGAAGGGCATCGCGCTGATCGAAAAGAATGCTTCTAGCGATGTGGTGCTCACAGAGCTCAATTACCCACAGGTATGAATACAGCGTGGTGTTCTTTCATCGGGCTTCAGCGGCAATGCAAATACGTTCCCCGGTCGTTGTCGGCGCATTTTGCACACTTCGGGGTGCTCGACTGAGCGAGCTTTCTAAGCCAAGCGAAACAAACAGACGCACCAGGTTGTAACTAGCCTTCCCGTAAGGACTGGACGAGTCATAGCATTTTACGCAAGATAAGATAAGCCCTGTGACCGGCTCCTTTCCACATGCGTCACACCAGCATGCCGTGCCGGTTTCTAGTGGTCGAGTGTATGTGAAATAGCTTTGAGTTATTAATCCGTCAAATAGAACAGGAATCATCTGATGCTCATGCAAGCTCGGTTTGGAGCGCGACCTGCTCCCGGGGGATGAGCATTTCAGGCACTAGAATGGTTGTGGTTAGGCATTTCTACCACAGAATGCAATATTCTGCAGCAAGAATGCACTCGCCATATCAAACCCGCCCTGAAAGGGGCATGTCGGGCAGGTGAAACAGGCCTTACCGGGGAGAGCGGTGTTGCAGAGCCCACACGACCAGCTATATTCAATCCCAGGCATTCGCTTGAAAAGATGCTCGTTTCCACGACTAGCTTGGTGAGCGATGATGCATTGCCTCTGGTCTGCACATGGTAGACACTAAGACAATTGGGTTTTAGCCTACACCGATCAGCTCCCCCCAAGCTCTGGCCCACGTACGTAAACGAATGGGTCCCCGTTGAAGGAAACACACAGTGTACATTGGAGATAGCAGTCCCCTTCTAGATCTCCTTCGCAGAGGCAGCAAGCGACTGGCATAGTTGCGAAGAAGGCTTGATCAGGGAGTGATTCGGCGACAGCAGAAAGGCAGAAAGGATAGGTCACATGAGACTCGTTGGGTGTTTGCTCCTGAACCAACACCGTCGGTCCTATGGAAGACGGAGATCCTCAAGCAGATGTGATTCGAACGGAAGGTGAAGCCGGCTACGAAGGCACCAGCATACGGTGGAAACATTTTCGTACCAGCTACAAGTTGGCTGCTAAGAAGATTAGAATGGGATGGTCGTGAGTTTGGTTGTTCCTTTGGGCCCATATCGACTAACCTAGGGCCGACCGCGACAACTTCAGGTACAATTATTTTACCCAATGCACTCCCGGATGATCCGGTGCACAACCTCTTCAAGCGAGCGATGTGTGCAAGCAGATGTCCGAATTTATTCATGACTCGGTGAACGTGAGTTTCATATAATCCTTCACCCTAATCTGGGCCCTCCACTCAAGGATGTCATTAAATATAAAGGAAGAAGGGGAACGAATTTTCAGGCAGTACCATGCAGCTGAAGGAATTGATGCATTACACCAAGTGGTTGCGGCGGGGAATGCGCGAAAGCTGTTGGGGAGCAACCTGGAAAAGACGCATGGACATGAGTGTTAGAGCTAAAGGAGGCCATTCGTGCCCGAGTCGTACCAGTGTTACACAGCGAGAAGGCCAGACTTGAAGCCGTATTGGTGGAGGTTGGTCCCTTTTCGAACCACCAGTCCGGTACTTTTATCTAAATTCCCCACCCCATGCTACCTCGACACTTCAGCTGGAAACAGAGAACGACAGGCTCACGGACATACTGAAGGCCAATAAGGCCAAACGCGCAGAACAGAATGCTCTGGCTAATCAATGGCTGGACGCCTTGGAAGACGTACGGTCTAAGTTCACCCGTGACTGCATGACTATTATCGCTCCGTTCTTCTAACCCCTTTCATCTGAACCTGCAGGCTGCCGATGCTTTTAGCAAGCTACCCGAATCAGAAGTGCAACAATGGAGCATCGAAACACAGGAAACGCGACCACAGTCCTAAAGTTTCTGGTTCTTTTCCCCACTGCCCGGTCCGACAAGATACCTGTAAATGCTATATACTCTCATAATTTACCAGAATGTACTTTACTGTATGACTAAAGGGCCTTCCCGTGTGATTCGGGGGTTCCTTCAGAATGGAACTATGCAAGCGATGAAGGCTGGCTTATCTCGGTTGTGAAAAAGTTTCTGGTTCTTTAAGCTTTATGAGCAAGCGATCAAAAACCTATATCACATATCTATGTTGCTGGTGAACAATTCCTTTTGTGGCTCCAGGACTGGGAGGTTGGGTTGAAGAGCGACCTGACACGACGCCTCCCCATCCCTTTCACGTAGTCCGTGATGGTTATAATTAGCGCCCACAAACTGCATGATACCACTTCCAAGCTATACGGACTATAATGGTCTGTTGGAAAATAATGCAGGTCCATCTGGCAAAGTAGGAGACCGTAGAACGCCGTACCCCGCAACGCCGAACACGGAGTTCCCGCGGTACACGCATCATCAGATTTCAATCCCGCCCACCCCTTCCGCCGACGAATTCCTCCCAAACACTTATGGTACGACGGACCAACCTAGCTGCAAAAGAACCGTACTAAATTTTGGTCCGCGATGCTGTTAGGCTGATATCACCGATCCCGAGCGCGCCGCTGAGCTCAAGAAGAAGCGCAACTTCCGCTCCTTCTCCTACCGTGGTATCGAACTCGAGAAACTGCTCGACCTGCCCAATGAAGATGTGAGTCAGCAAGCTTGACTGATAATTACTGCATCGTGCTGATCTATCCTTCTATCAGTTCGTCGAAGTACGTATTGACCGAACCCTTAAATTTAAACCCAATCCTCAGCCGAGTCTGTCGCCCGATCTAGCTCGTAACATGCCGTGCGCGAAGACGTTTCCAACGAGGTCTCAAGCGGAAGCCCATGGGTCTCATTCGCAAGCTTCGGAAGGCTAAGAAGGAGGCACCTCCAAATGAGAAGCCACGGATGGTCAAGACGCACCTTCGGGACATGGTTGTCGTCCCAGAGATGATCGGTAGCGTCATTGGCATTTACAACGGAAAAGTACGATGGGGTGGCGACCATGTGCACTCCAGCTGTGATTTAGCTGACCCTTCGATGCAGGTTTTCAACAGCGTTGAAATTAAGCCCGAGATGGTTGGCCACTACATTGGGGAGTTCTCGATCACTTACAAGCCTGTGCGACACGGTCGTCCTGGTATTGGTGCTACCCACTCTTCACGATTGTAAGTAACACCGCTATTGCAACCAAGACCATTACAGGCTTAATAACCGTATTTCGTAGCATCCCTCTCAAGTAAAGGTTGTTTTATCTACTTTCATCGCTTACCCTTTGTCGTCTGTTGCATTTTATCACACTGTATGACCTCACAAGACATTCCATGTCATCTATGGCACCACCAGAAGCGCCTGACTCGTCGAGGGTGACGGATGCAATGTCCAAGAATGCTCAAACTCGTACATGTTTTCTATTGAAGTTCTCAGCCCAGTCTCGCCTTCTTGGTTTGGCGGGGATCTCCTTCGACCTCAATGGGCGTCATTTTGCCGGATACACCGCCTGATGAGTTGTCGGTCTTGCCGACATTGGGAGAAAGACCGATTGCGGTGGCAGATGTGATCGCTTCCTTATCACTCTCCACAGACCCTTGTCGTAACCTTTCGACCCATGATCCCCCTTCAGCCCCTTCAAAAAGCCATACGTGACTAGGGAATACATTAGGTCAATCGAGCTCAACTAAACCGAAAGGTAGCATACCTGTCCGCTACACGCTCAGGTTCTGGCGGTAGCCCTTCGTTGTTGGTTGGAAGACCAGGCAACTTCCACCGCAGACGAGAGCAAAGATACTTTACAACTGCGTCCGCATCCCCGAGCAAGACAATCTTGAATGGAATTTAGAATGAGAAGACCCGAAATAAACTGGGGACTCACATCGGGATTTACATGTGGCACCGGCGTCTTATTGATTAAGATCTGTAACGTGGAGTCAGAACGGCAGTATGGAGTGATAAATGGTGGATCATGCCTGGGGAACTGAGTGCGGAAGATGCGCTAATGAGGAACAACGTCAGAATAACACGCGAAAGTTTGGCTCGAAGGGTGACACACTGAGGAGTTCAGAGACTGGAGCCACTTTCAGTGAAGTTCCAATGACCAGAAGCAAGTCCGCCTTGCCACGATCTTCGAGCAAGTACTTGTCGAAGTCGTCTGTCACTGCCTCGCCAAAGAATGTGATATCTGCGGGGATGCGCAAATCCGTGTTAATGGCTCATCTTGTCATTGTCTCCTTCGAGGGAATCACCTGGCTGGAGATTATGATACTTCAAGTTAAAACCGGTGGATAATATTTTATCTTTGAACGATAACTTACTTTCATGATGGCTGTTGGTTTTGGGGGAGCTGCTGTTGGAAGGTCGTCCCCAGAGCTATCCCCATCCCATGGACGCTTTCCCTTCTTTTTGCCGCCACTCTTTCGTCGTTTGATCTGTGGAGGTGGAGGAGCAGCTTTACACACCGAGCATATAGGAATCTCCTTTGCGAATATGGCTTCTTCGATCTCAGCTCCAGGGACCTTTCGACGACACTGGAGACAGGATGCAGTCGCGAAGCTGCCATGGCATCGGAGGACCTTCTGCACACCTAATTTAGACTCTAAAGTATCAATATTCTGTAGATTCAAGCATTAATTATAATTATAACTCTCGAAGTTGCGTATTCGATTACTCACTTGGGTATAGTTACGCAGAAGCTGGGAAGGGGAAGATTGTGGGACTTCAGCTTGCTTCCCCCAGGGTGGCGAATAAATTGCTTACCACTGCTCTGTCTTCTAAAAGTTTAATAAATCGGTGGCACGGAGAAGGGGTAAAGTTGGAAGGGTAGATTTGGCTGAAATGTGGGCAGATGTTAGGGAGGCTTGCGACGCTAGCCGGATGCCGGGCGGTACCTGGCAAATGAACTGGTTGCGCAGGTAAGTTACCACTTCGAACGTCGGGCGGCCTCCTATACTCACTAAAACACTTCTGGGTGTTCTTTAAAGTAATGAATGTCGAACCTAAGGTGAATAAGTTGCGTCGGTCCCCCCTCCCCAAGGCAGTTCTTCTTTGGAACTTACATTTGCTGCGGATCGTCGAGTTCGTACTTCCCCTCACGATTGAGGGTCGCGTAGAGGCCGTTGGCGGATCTGAAGTCAGCTGCGGGGGACGAGACGCGTATGCTTAGCTTCAAGCCCCAATTATTAGACCGAAGGAAGGGCCGCACGTATTCCGCACGAGACTGAGATACCAGCTCCCGTCAGAACGACGATGCGCTTCGACGTTCGAAGCAAGGAAAGAACATCATCGACGGTATTGTATTGCGGTAGTTTGGTTCTTCGCCTCAAGCTACCGGCCCGAGCAACCACACGTTAGCTTCCCAGTTCATGGAGCTACGGCGGGGGGAAACGCTTACATCCTAGTCAAGGTCACTTTGAGCAAGGGAAGAAGTGACATGTCTTCGATATCGGCCTTCGGTGGTTGGGTCTGCCCATGGGGTGAGATCGTGTTTTCAGAGAAAGGGGGGACGAGAACGAGAAGGGGCACAAGGGTTTATCCTCACCAGCAAGACCCCAAGTCCAAGGAGAAGCTGTCTAATAGGAATAGCACGGCGAATAACGTATTCCTTGAGCCACGCAACCATTCCTGTATTGCCAGCGATCTTAGCTAGCCGAAAGGGTTTGCAGAGCTCCTCAATAGCGAGTGCCTCACCGTCTTCCTTCAGATTGCCAATCATTCTTTCGACTTCCTCGTCAGGAAACATCGTTAAGGCTGTATATTCCGACCATAGGGTATTAGACTGAGAAATCGTGGTGCAAAGAAAGGGTTGGCTTACCTTGTTCGAGCTGTTGCTTCATCTCCTCGCTCATTTCTAGTTCTTCACTCTCGCTGTCCAGGTCCTGCTCATCGTAGCCCTCACTGTCTACGTCGTAGGAGAAGTCGATGGGAACTCTTTTCTTGGCGGCAATGGATGGGGTTGAGGCTTTAGAGGACGATCGAGACGAGGCCGGGGCTGGCCTCATGGTTGACAAGGTGGTTGTCAGAAAATAGGGCCAGAAGCGCAGATGAGCCACACATCAAATTACTACCAACCACTGCCCATCGGTATGTATCGGAATCCCCCGGTGACCGGTTCACCCTCAGCCGCCATTCCCGAGCTACAAGCAGGTTGAATGTATATTCTGACTAACTGCACAAGCTGGGACGAATAATACGAGGACGAGGAAAGGGACACCAGCATCACCTGCCGTGAGCTGGATGAAGTGTAGACAGCATGAAGTGTCTGAGGAAAGCACGCCTTTACCCTGTCGCAACTAGACGGACTTGTCGCGCGTCAGCCGGATTTGCCATAAGCGAGAGGTTAGTTTTGCTGACCAAGCGCCGAGTCCTCACGCGGAGGATTGGATCGGTTCGTATGTGTAAGTGAGGGATCTGTAAGCAAGGTATCCTCTTCAATGCCGCACATTATGGAGAACATTTGAGTGAGTTCGGGCGCAAAGGCCTCCCGACCTGGCGCGGCGTTCTGTGAGGGGCTGCCGAACATTGATAACTGGCCGGCAATGCGAGGCGATTTTCGGAAGTCTGTAGTGCGAGATACAGTTCGGAAGAGCGTGTCAGAAGGGCTAATTTCCCAACTCATCGTTGGACTGCGAATCGGAGTTTTAGGAACTTCTCTCCGGTGTTTGGGAGGCGTTCTCGGAGGGAGATCTACAGGATGCCGATCTCGCAGCTCATTTTCAGACAACCGTCGATGATAAGAGACCTCGTGTGGCAGGACACGTGGTGCACGATTTAGGGTCAAGTTTGCAGTTTTCGGGAAGGGTAGTGGATCTGTGTAATCATCCGAGCTATTCGTCCAATCAGCGTGGTCGAGTTCGGCGGGGAAAGCGGTTAGGGAATCAAGAGGTGCCTTGTAATTGAATTTGTGCGACCCAGATTGACGGCGTTTAGCAGAAGCCTTCGTTAAGGATGCCCGCGAACCTGTGGGACGGCCGGCGGATGCACGACGCGCAGATCTTTCGAAGCGTGCAGAGAGCCGGCGGGAGAGGGCTCCGTTCGGCCGGAGTGAGGGTTTAGGCACCCGGGCTTCAGAGCTCATATGGAAGGGGGAAGCTAACAATGACCTCTTAGAGGAGCCGCACCTCGAGGTAACAGATGCGTTTTGGCAGGAGAGTCTTGGGCTTTCGATGGAGAGGGCAGCGGGCTTGCAGTCGTATTCAGGTTCTCCGGGTAGCGGCAAGTTGCCATGCCTGGTTCCACGATGACCACTCGGACCAGGCAGTTCGCATGGGTCTGGAAATCGCGAACATTAAATGAGGCCACGGAAGTATGGCGATCTCATGAAGGAGATGACTGACCAAGATCAAGAGGGCCGATCCTCCGGCGTTTTGTAGCCTCATTCTCCGAATTGCTAGCTGGAGGGCCAGAGTGGGTCGAAGCAACTCCCTTGCTAACGATATCTACCTTAGTTGGGCTGGGATAAGACCGTTTCATGGGGCTCGGGTGGTGGATGCGGTCTAAACCTCAAACTCAGGCGTACTTTGTTTGTTTACAAGCTCTTCCATGCACGTGCCTCCGTCCGCAAATAGCGCAAAGAGAAAATTCAGGATGAACGTCTCATCAATTGGAATCCACAAGACAGAGATAGAATGCGAGGATAACAGGAGACAGAACTACTACAAAGATGGACACATGGAGGAAAATGCAAATGAAGGAGAGCCGAGATAGGAAAATTAGTGGATGGCAATGAGTGAGAGTATCCAAAGGTGGGATAGATAATAGCTACAGGAGAAGATATGGAGAAAAGAAAAGCGAGATCTATGGTTCCTACATGATAAGACATTTGCTCTCTGGAGCACCATATCCGCTGGTTCCCTTGGGGCGAGCACCTATTGAAACTCGCGCCGCTTCGTAAAAGACCTCGTTGACGCCTCGATTATGCTTCGCCGAGCATTCTAAATGCAGTGCAGAGGTGAAGGTGAGCTGCGGATGCAAAACCCAACAATGGAGGAGGAAAACCCACCGAGGTAGCGAGATGCGCGTATTCGGCGTGCTACGGCCAGTCCCTCTTCATACTAAAGTGACATGACCCATATTTTAGACTCTGATATGATGTGGAGACACTATTTTGCTCACCTCCACGGGGCGCAGGCTGGTCCTTCCCAAGCGCTCGAGAGTGGCGGCATCTTCACGCATATCACATTTCAATGCTACGTGTGCAACGGATCAGATGGGCGCTCTATAAACTCCCAAACAACTCTGCACTTACCGACAAGAACAACCTGATCGGGAGGGAAGGCGAGGCTATTTAGTCTCCCAACACCAATATGACGTACTTTCCAAGGGACCTACCTTCACGCCTGGACAGAACTTGAGATAACAACGGGAATCAGACCAGATGCTAGAAGGTGATGACAATGGATGATAATACGTACCTCGAGAATTTCATCGACCCATTTCCCTTCAATGTTTTCCAAGGATGTCGGGTTGTCAACCTGTGTTGTGGTCTTCAGCGGTCTGCGATCAATGACCAGGGTTAATAGAGCGCTCACCGAGAAGCACATCATCACCACATGAGTCTCGGCATAGCTGAGCGACCGTAGTCTGTCAAAGTCTTCCTGGCCTAAACACGTCGGACGAGCCTAATTTCAGTTTCGCCCGGCTCGCAGGGTCCTCGGCGTTGCGAAGTCTTACCGGCCGTATCCCATAACGACAGTTCCACTAGCTGGTCGTCGACTTGAATGTCGTGCACGTAGTTCTCGAATACAGTCGGCTCGCTGATTGAACGGAGAACAAAGAGTCATAAGTGGCTGAAGCTGTACAGGGGGTTGTTCAAAGGGAGTGGCTCGGCTCCGTAACGCACTAGACTTGAATGAAGGTTCCTCGGGTGAAGACGTTGCAGAGAGAGGTCTATGGAACAGGCGCGCCGATGTCAATAGCTGAAGAGGTGCGGAACCCGCGTGACGGGGGCGCAAGCGCGACCACAAAGTTGCTGCTGCACTCGAATTGAACGTGAAAACGGCCGAGAATAGCACCGACCTTTCCAACTGCACCATCCCCGACCACAACGAGCTTTCTGCTAACCTAGAGTAGCGAGCGTGGAGCGCGCCGTCCGAGTGGTCAGATATACACCGAAGCCGATTGGGTCTTCTGCAACTCACTGGCTTGCGGTCCCTCCCAAATGCAACGCCTTGGTCGCCGCTGCGTCGGCTTTCTCCACAGAGCGAGACCATTTCGATGAGGTTGAACGTTGAGCGAAGGAGGGGTTGATTGTGGGGTTGAGGAAGAGGAGGTGGTGGTAGGAGGATTTAACAAGATGGAACCGAGAATGGGCGGTGCAAGAGTAAGGGGAATTGGAGTCTCCCTCGCGTCCACTTCCGGAGTTCCGATATCACCGTTCTCAGTCTGCGACCTTATTCTTCCACTTATCACCACCAACATATATCATGGCGTCTCCCTTCCCCCAAGATAGTCAACAGGTCGCAGGAACTCCCCAGAACCAAGTTGGGGAAGCCTCAGGATCTCAACCGGGCTCCTCGGCAGTCCCAGCTCAAACTCAGCGGAGAGCGGATGAGCTTGCACGAAAGGATCGCACTTTGGCGGAATTCATGCTTATGCTGGATGATTATGAACCTTTGGTAAACGATTCCGTGTAGTAAACGGTTATTTTATCCTGACTAATGCGTTTGTTAGATCCCTAACGAGGTGACGGATTACTACCTCCAGCGGGTTGGATTCGAATGTGACGATGTCCGATTGTGAGGAGCGCATGGTCCGAGCGTTCTGTCCTACCGCTCATTTACGCCTTTACTAGGAAGCGGTTGCTGTCACTGGCCGCTCAGAAATTTGTGTCCGACATAGCATCTGACGCTTACCAGCATGCCCGGATTCGCACAAACGCCCAACCTTCGGCTAGAGGCCGACCGACTGGTGGAGACAAGGCCGGAGGTGCTGCTGGACCTTCCATTTCAGCAAAGGCATGCCTCAGGCTCGATCTTTCCTCTCTTGTATGGCTGACCCATTCGCCGGCATTTAGGATAAGACCAAAACGGTCCTCACTATGGACGACCTGAGCGCCGCGCTCGGTGAATACGGCATCAACACTCGCAAGCCCGAATTTTATTTATGATTCACTAGATTCTTCAACCTTACAGTATTGCTCATTCACCGCGGCTCGTTCGTTCAAGCGACCACTTTCTCTACTCCAGGGGGAAGAACGTATCCCCCTTGTCTTCTCACCTGTCCACATACTTGTATCAGTATCACCTGTTCGACCCAATCACATCCGCTCTTACCTCATCGAAAATCTTCATCTCGAGTGATGTTTTGTCCAGCCCCCACAGATCGCTCTCGAGTTTGCGATCTCGAACACATCGTGCCACCTCGTCGGCTTGGTAGTGCCATCCCCCGCCAACCAACTTGGACTTGAACTCATACTCCTTCTCCTCAGCGACCTCGTCCGATCCTTCTTTGGCTAG
>WSTY01000196.1:0-27071 GCA_019633465.1 Tulasnella sp. 417
GGAAGGAGGAGCCGAAGAATTAAGCGATATCTTACGCGGTTTGTGGGATACGGACCGGAATGGGATGAGTGGCTTACCTCCCAAGACTTACGAAATGCGCCTGCAGTCATGCGCGAGTGGAACGATCGCGCAAGGCCTAAGGGCAAGGAGTCAGGCTCGTCAGTCGCTAACGAAGAAGTAAATCAGAACCATATCGATGCGGTACCGTCGCCAAATGAAATTCCACAAGAGACTCAGCTGAAGCGGAGAGCAACCACCGCGAAAGAGCCACTGCAGAGCGAAAACAACGCAGGTTGACAACTTCGAAGCTGTCGACTCCCAGTTCAGCCAGGAAGATTCTAGCAGTCGTGCACGGAGCGCAAGGAAATAATACTGCGAGAGTATAAATTTGATAAATAATCAGCGCGAAAGACTCGGCATTCGCTTCACTCTCATCATTCCTACACCTCTCGTCCTTACTCCCATCCTCCTACTGATACCAGTCTTCTTTGCTCTACCTCGAGAACGAATCCCATGGCCTGTTAGCTGCCTGGGCTGCGCGCGCTAAAGGTAATACTGACCGTGGGAGACTCTACTCGGCATGCGGGCTACGTATAGAAATAGGTAGAGCCTGTAATTAATTAGTTAGTAGGTAGTTTAATATAATCGTACCTGACGTATTAATGGTCCGAAAGGAGGTTTGGAGGTGTGGAGTCGAGGGGTATTTAGAGTTAAGAGGTGGGAGGTGCAGAGAAGCGCAGGAACGCGCTGTGGCGCCTTGCGCGTGCAGTGGTCGCGAGTGGAAGGTCGTAATCATCGGACTCGCGTAATTACTTGATCAAGTCGAGAATCCGTTAGATAGTAGTATCTATTATAGGATTCGCGTATAACTAAATTAAGTAATCGACGAGAAAGGGGAGTGTCGCGTGTCTCGAGGCAACGCGACGGCGCGAGTTCCTAAATAGGAAATCACGTGAGGTTTATCTTATCTGACGCGATAAGATGAGCGGGTCGTTCGAGTCTCACGCTGAACTAGGCGGGCTTGGCGTTCGAGTATCACCTGGAACTGGCGGAATTGAGTCTAAGTATCATGCTAGACGAGCGGGATCGAATGCGCGCAAGGGGCAAAGCGAAATAAGAGGGGTAAAAAGGGGACGCCGACAATAAGGTCGCGACGGCCCCGTTTTTATATGCTAATTAAGTACATTCTAGTCTATTCTAGCTCTAGCTATAGTATTCGCGTATGTTCCTTGGAGAACAATACGCGTTTACTTGTGGTTCGCAAGGGTCAGCGAACCACCGAACGGGGTCAGGTGATCTGGGCGCTTATTGCCCAATTTGGACAAGAGCCCGATTCTAGCATTAGAACGGGCTAGCTATTGAATAATATTACTTCTAAGGACAATTCGTCGAGCTCTCCGTAACGAATTGTCGCGAAGGTTCCGGCGTCGTCGCGCCGGTTTCCCAAACGAAGCGGTCTTTGCGGCGGAGCAACTACATGAATTTTACTTAAGTCTAATGATCGGCCGGGCTACGGACGAGAGATAGACTAGAAAGAAATGGAAAAGAAAGAAAAAAAGAAAATTTATTCTACTTCTAACTACGGCGCCGATTAGGATAGAGGGGGGGAGGGTGGCGGCGTGGGATCGCTGTCGGCGATTCCTGCGGTCCCGTGACATGGCCGCTACAACGGCAGGAGTCCCTTCCGCTACGGTGGAGGAACTATCTATCGGGAACGGTACGTCCGAATACTGCATCTCGAGCTCGCTTTCTCAAATCGCCCCAGGTTCCTATGCTATAGTTCCCTCGATCTGCTCCCTTCTAGCCGTAGCTCACGGTAATTTCTTTGCCATTTCCCTGGACGAAAGCCGATTTATCGATATTGGGAAAGACGGTGAATTCACCCTCGACCCCCGAATCACCAACGCGTGGGATTGGCTACTCGAGCAGGGCGTTCTCTACCTGAAAGGTCTAATTCGCCCGATCGGGTCTTATGGAACCCCCGACTTCATTGAAGCTACCAACGAGATCAATATACCCCCCGAAACTTGGCTCCCGTACCTCAACCAAGGAATGATCCCGTATTACCTCGGACCGCTCACCACTTCAGCTCCTCTCCCCACTGCTCTTCACCACTCCCGTCGCGCTCGCGACCACCTCCTCAGCCTCTACTCGTTCATCTCTCTCATTCGTCGTCATACCTTAGGCAAGGATAAAATCATTTGGTGCCCTGAGGACAAGATGGATTGGAGATTTCATGCTCTCTACTGCCCCGCCGGAATTCGTCCCCGCATCGACGCCTCCAACTGTGTCGACGACGCTAATCCGTACCCCGACCCTGCTATGGAAGAAGCTGAAATTCTGGCCAACATGCAGATTCAGCGCAATACCGAGCTACACCAACTCCTTCATCAACTCGAAGCCGAGCTCGACGACGTTAAGGCACGAAACGCCGGGTTGAGCCGTGACCTCGCCGCTACGCTTAGTCAGCGTGACGCTATCCAAACGGAGCTTGGCCGCGCTAAGGTCGCTCTTAAACGGGTTTTAGAACGGGCACGCCGAGTTGAGAGTTACGCCCGAGTGCTCCTTGCCGGCCGAGCCGAACCTCACCCCCGGGACCGCGTTCCTGACGCCACCGATTCCTCTTCCAGCAGTTCATCCCGAGCCCCTCCTTACACTCCTTCGCCTCCATCCTCACACCTCCCCATGAATCTTGACATCAAAGAGGAGGAGAAGGAGTAGACCCGACACGTCTCCGCCGGTATTCCCAAAGGGGCGATACTTGTCACGGGACCACGGGAATCGCTGACGGCGAGCCCGCGCCGCCACCCCCCCCCTCTCTATCCTAATCAGCGCCGTAGTTAGAAGTAGAATAAATTTCTTTTTCTTTTTTTTCTTTCTTTTCCATTTCTTTCTAGTCTATCTCTCGTCCGTAGCCCGGCCGATCGTTAGACTTAAATAGAATTCATGTAGTTGTTCCGCCGCAAAGACCGCTTCGTTTGGGAAACCGGCATGACGACGCCGGAACCTTCGCGATGATTCGCCGAAGCTCTACGGAAAGCTCGACGAATCCTCCTTAGAAGTAATATTATTCCCAGAACCCGTCATGGTAGGGTGATGGTGTAAGGGCGAGGTTACTTACCGGAGACATCCGATAGGAACCGAACACCAACGAAGCGGAGAAATAGTAGTTAGCTAAGCACGCGCACGGATGCTCCTGTAAAAACCCCCTCCCTCACAAATTTCCCTCTCTTCTCCTTAACTCTTTACTCTTTGTATTCGATTCTCGACTACGATATACATAAAGGTTTCGACAGTCATATTCGGATCTAAAGAAAAGACTTCTGCGAGGTCCCAGTACCCCCGTACCAACCTCACATTTTTTGACTAGAAACTCGCAAGAGGTGCCATTGCGACGGTTGGCCACCGTTTCGGGGTACACTCCAGCATCCACCACCAAATCTACCATAACCCATCACTCTCCTCCTCTTCCACTTCGCTTCTCTGTTTCTATCTCTCTTCTATTCTCCCGAAAAATCCAAGAAAACCCAAAAACATCGTAAAAAGCGCTAAGTAAAAATTTTCTTTCAATTTTGTCTGACTCGAGTCCATGGTTTCTACGCGTAAAACGAAGAGTTCGCCCTTGCGACGCTTACCGTACACCACTCGCACACGGGCGAGAAGAACGGTCGTCGCCGCCGGCCAGGCCGGGAGTGCACTGACGCCTCACCTTCCCCTAGCATCGGCATTACAGGCTGACGAGCCTCACGACGGGCAAAGCGCGTCAGGTGACGGAGAACACCACACCTTGACGACAGTAACTCCCAACGAAAGCTACGCAACTGCGGTAGCTGGGAGCCCGGCAGCGGAGCAAGTTCTAGCCGCTGGACAAGGCGGGGGGCAGGGCACAGATGAGGGTGCAGCCCCTGCCGCTGAGCTTGCTACCAATACAGCAGCTCAGAGTATCAAGAATGAGGATGATGAAGACGGCTGGGAGACAGTCACTAGTCGCTCTGGGGGCGAGGATCGTAAGGCCGATGCCATACCTACCCCAACGTCGCCGATACAAAACGGTGCGATAAACGTAGCCTCCCGTAATAGATACTCTGCTTTGCTCGTAGAAAGCGCGAATGCCTTGACGAACGAGGATGCTGTAGGACAGCGAGACTCAAACGCGGCGGAGTGGAGCCCTCCGAACAGTCATATTACCTATGCAACGCCCACGGAACGGTCAATGGAAGAACGAGACCTGCTCCTTGAGATCATCGATAACCTAAGCGATACCACCCGTGGGCTTCTCCTGAGACGGATGCAATCTGTAAACCTACAAGAAGATACCGGCTCTGAAAGCGAGATCTCCGGAGAGGGGAAGGCACCCACCGTTCTCTCAGTCAACGCCGCATCATTTGAGCGCGAGACCACCAGTCTCGAAAGAAAACCCTCTATAGTGTCTTCTCATAGGCACTCAACGCCGATACAATTCGCACGAAGTAACGGTCAACTTGCGGCACCGACTAATCATACAACCCCTCGGACATCGCCAGGCGCAGGTTCCGTTTTCTCGCGCAATGCTGCCTCAGTATCTCCCCTGCCCCGCGCATCGTCCCAAATACCCCAAGGAAGCTACTTGGCCTCCGTTATTGGGTCAGCAAGCGGCAGGTCAAGCGGCAGGTCAACGAGCACCCACCGCGGACAGACGCCCGGAGGGCGAACTCAACCACCCACGGTGGCATCCGAAGAACCGGACCAGATCGAACAACCTGCCCGCCTGGCCGTTAATGGCATAATCAGGGAAAGCGACACACCTCCATCATCGGATGAGGAAGACTCTTCGGAGCGTTCGAGTGATACCGAAGGAGCTCGAGAGCGACGGTGGCTCAAACGAAAGGTCAAGAGACTCGAGAAAAAGCAGGCCGCCACACTATCTAAATATGTCAAGTACCCGGAACCTCGCGAATACGACGGGACGGCAAACTTTGAGACTTACAACCAGTTTGTCTTTGAAGCCCAGCAATGGCTTGAGATGAGCGGATTGCCGAACGACTGGCAGGTCCCAGCGCTGAAGCGGTTCCTAACTGGCAGAGCTGGGAAATGGTATATGGATTGGGTGGCTCCAGATATTAAGTCTTGGGACTTGGCTACGCTATTCCAAGAGATATTTAATTACTTTTTCCCTGAGACATTCAAACAAGAGATGCGTGATAAGTTTTCTCGATGCTCACAAGGATCTCGAACGACCCGCGAATTCGCGAGATACGTGCGATTAGTGGCAAAAAGACTTGGCGATGTTGACGACCGTGAGCAAAGGTGCAGATATTGGGATGGATCGAAGTTCTACATTAGGGATAAATGGACCGCGAATGGGTTCACATCTGAGAACAACACGATGGATGAACTTGAAGAGGCTGCAGTCTTGTATGAAAGAGCGTATCGTCAGCGACAGCTTGAGGAAACGCGAAGATCGTCAACAAACCGAAATGAGCACCGCGATAAAAGCGAACCCGAGGTTAGGGGAAGGAACCGACCATACCAAGGGCGTCCCCACGGCAAACGAGGCAAATCACCTTCGGACAAGAAAAGCTTCTCTAGGAAAGATAAGGAACGACAGCCCAAGAAAGAACTAGATGAGCTGAGAGCCCAGGGGAAGTGCTTCGTGTGCAAGGAACCTGGACATACTAAGAAGGATTGCCCAAAGAGAAATGAGGCTTGCAAACCAAAAGTCGGCACTGCAACCGTAAACCTACTAGAATTGGAGCAGTTAGTTTCCGCTCGAGACAATTTGGAATGCTCTGTAGCAGGTATCTTCGCCCCAACAGGACACCCTGACCACGATGAGTCGGATAACGCTGATGTCACAATCTCGGCACTACAGCGCCTCGAAAGCGGGTTCTCTACAGATGCTCTTCGAGTCGTCCCTGGCCCCCGATTTGTAATGCGACGCGAGCTGTCCGATAACGTGTATCTATTGATTGACCGATACAGATACAACTACGGCACGTTGATAGACCTCAGCACTATGATTGACGAGAACTGGGACCCGGTTGTCTGGTATACGGATTCGCTTCGCCGAGAGTTCGATGTGGAATGGATTCGAGGTGACCTAAGCACGGAGAGCGACAAGTTAGCCACAGAAGCTTGGGAGGGATGGAATAGCGTAAAATGGAAGCTCGCGAATGGAGCACCTTACCCAGGCGATGACTCTATACCTTCGAATTGGACGACCCCGGCTTCCCGATTCTCGATACTCGCTGTCGATTTATTTGAAGTGCATGTCGTTGACGAGTTTACCGGCGATTCTATGATAGTAACACGTCAGCAAGCGACTGACCCGACGTTCAATCCCGCAGAAAGGTACCGAGATCAGCGATCCCGCGCTTGGGAGGCATTCAGTGGCGAAAGACCTGAGAACCCACCAGCGCAGATGGAGGGCGACATCGGCGGCTCCCATTTTGCCGAGGCCCAAATGGGGACCACTAACGGAGTATCAGCAGAGGCGGCGGAGAGGGCATACTTCTCGGACCCAGGACCGTCGGTTGAGAGGAACCCTCTATGGTTTGGCCCATATGACGATGGTCCGGATGACCTGGTTAACTCTTATTCTGACTACGAGGACTATGGCGACCCTGATGTCAGGTGGGACGAAGACGGAAATATGATAATGAATACTCACAGTCCCGCTGGGTTCTGCCTTCATGAACCGCACGAAATAGAGGAGATTCGTACTTTTTACGAAGCAGAACTTACTAGAGGGGAACGTCGCTCAACATCTGACAACGAGATGGAGGACGTTGTACCAAGCAGTGAATACATGCGCCGTTGGACAGATAGAGAGGTTGGGCCTACACAAGGACAGTCAGCAAATAGCGATAGCGATGAGGTTGTGCTCCAGCCTCATAACGATGAAGCGACTGCAAGAAATGGTGTTGATGAGCCAACTGAAGATGAATCCGACTCACCAGTTATAGTAGAGGACATTCCTCAAAGGCAACCCAAACGACGGCATGACGATGATGAACCCCCTAGCCCTTCGATGCATCGTACCGCGCTAAAGCGAAGCGGCGCGTTCGTATTCTCAATGATGGCAAAGCCCAAGCAACATACGCCCAAGAAGGGGGGTCGTACACCAGAGATTAATGGATTAGAACGGAACTCGACTAGGCCTAAGGACTTCGAACGGCTGGTGCCCAAACCTATAGTAATATACGTTAAGATAAATGGGAAGGAAGCCCGAGCCTTACTTGACACAGGATCACTTGCGGACTTCATGTCCACAAGGCTTGCTGATCAGCTGAAAGTCCCGCTTCAAGTGCTGGCGAAACCGCTCGGAGTCCAGATGGCGGCTGTCGGTTCGAGATCAACGGTGTTCGCAACAACAACTGTGGACTTTGAGTACCAGGACGTAAAATCCAAAAGGCGATTCGATATAATGAACATTGATGGTTATGACCTAATATTGGGAACGCCGTTCGTTTATCAGCATAAGGTTATCATGGGACTGAACCCGACAAAGGTCGGTATTGGATCGAACGAACCTCTGCCGATCCAAGGCGAACAAGTGGGACGGATCCCATCCCAGGCTGCGGAACTGGTGAACGACAAGCTACAATCACTGCGAGATGATTTGAAACAAGAGGCTTCAGACCTATGCAGAGACGTGTCCCAGACTGACTTACCACCGCTCCGGGCCGTGAACCATGAAATCCCGCTGATAGACGAGTCGAAGGTATACCCTTGGAGACCTTCTAAGTGTCCAGATGCATTGAAGCCGCTCTGGAGACAGAAGAAAGATGAGTATATCGGAAGTGGGCGTTGGCGAGTAGCAACAGGGACGAACGCTTCGCCGCTGCTTATCCTGAAGAAGAAGCCCGGACCAAAGGGTGAACTTAGGATCAGAACCGTTGTGGATAAGCGAGCGCAGAATGCGAATACGAGAAAAATGGCTTCGCCCTTACCTGACATCGAATCAATCTTGCGTCACGTGGCATCACACAAGTATCGAAGCATCATGGATGGCAAAGACGCCTACGAGCAGATCCGGGTGAAGCCGGATCACGTCTCAAGAACGATTTTTACCACCCCTGACGGGACAATGGAAAGCTTAGTGCTACAACAGGGCGATTGCAATGGAGGAGCAACGTACCAAGCCCTGATGAACCATATCTTCGCACCCTACATTGGAAAGTTTATGGACGTGTACTTGGACGACATCGTCATCTATTCAGATACGATTGCCGAACATCTTGAGCACGTCCGGACAGTTCTGAATGTTCTAAGACGGGAGAAGTTATTTCTTAGCGCTGATAAAATGCATTTTTTCGCCGAGAAAATGAACTTACTTGGACATGTAATAACCAACAAAGGAATCCAAATCGACCCGCACAAAGTCGAGAGCATAGCGGCCTGGAAGACACCCACGAATAAAGATCTATTAGCAGGGTTCATTGGGACGGTGGGGTTTGTGGCCCGAGGGTGCAAGGGGATACGCATACCAATGGCTATTTTAACCCCACTCACTGGCGCAAAGGTCTGGCAATGGGGACCAAGTGAACAACGTGCATTTGAAGAGGTCAAGCAAATCGTGCAGGAACACAGAGACATACATACCAGACCAATCTCGGATGACCCGGCAGCAGGACCCATCAACCTGACCACCGACGCTTCGCTAACCGGCGGAGGTGGCACCCTGAGCCAAGGGTCCGACGTTGCGAATGCGAATTACATTGCTTTCTGGTCTGGAAAATTCTCGGCGGCTCAGCAGAACTACCCAACACATGAGAGAGAGCTACTTGCCGTGGTTGAGACCCTCAAGCGATTCCAACACCACTTAATAGGTCGTCGATTCCGACTGTATACGGATCATAAGGCTTTGAAATGGTTTGACACCCAACGAGACCTCTCACACCGGCAGCTCCGTTGGTCTAAGTTTATGCAGGAGTTCGATTACGAAGTTCACTACTTACCCGGCCCGAAAAACGTCGTGAGCGATGCCCTTTCGAGGATATATAGCGATGAAAGAGGTGGGGTGGTGAGAGCGAATAGCGAGATGGTCAGCACCGAGTCGGAATCAGAGGGTGAAGGGGAAACTGTCAAACTGTATCGACCCCCGACATCCTCACCTGTATACACAGGGGATGAAGTTTTTGCCTCGCTGGCGATAGCTACGGAGGGTCTGGAGACCACCAATGGACAAGATAGCGCCCCTATCGCGGCCCCTTTGCGGCGCTCATCGAGAATTCGTGCGAAGCACCAGGGACCTTCCGGTACCGAAAGTGAGACAGCGCTAAAAAGGTCAGATAACAACGCGGACAACCAGCCTGGCACATCGGCGGGCGCACAGCCAGTCAGGATACCATCAAAAACGAAGAGACGAGCAGCTGACAAAAAGAGAGAGGGCGACACTATTAGCAGAGAAGAAAAGGGGGACGCCTCGAGCATGGGCCACACAACGGTTGCACCTACCCCCAAAGGCGATACAGCTACTGTGACAGCATTAGACGAGATCCAGAAACTGACAGATATTACTGAGGATCGGACTGATACCCTCGTCGATATTGTGTCGCGAGTGGAGATGGACGTAGTAGACCTAGCGAAAGGAACTTACGCATTCAATAAATTCTTCTCAACAATCATAGCCGAGCCCGAGCGATATGGCAACTTCACGTTCAAAGAAGGGATCGTTTACCTTCGCGAGGGAGATGAACTCCGTCTCGGAATCCCAGACGCGACAATGGGTGGCCGACGGTTACGCGAGGTGCTGATATCCCAGGCCCACTCGATACTAGCGCACCTTGGACCATCGAAGACGTACGCATACCTCCGAGAGCATGTCTGGTGGCCTAAAATGAGGAGCGACGTTGAAGCATTCTGCGGTTCTTGTGTCGTGTGCAGTACATCCAAACCCCGGACCCAAAACCCTTACGGACTCCTGAAGTCACTACCTGTCCCAACAAAACCGTGGCAATCCATAGGAATCGACTTTGTCGGCCCTCTCCCAGCATCTAAAACCAGAAACGGCGAATTTGATATGCTTTGTGTGATCATAGATCACCTCACGGCGATGGTGCACCTTGTGGCAACCAAACAGTCGTATAGAGCAAAACAGATCGCTGAGGTTATTTTTGACACTGTATACAAACTGCATGGGCTACCCGAGAGAATCATAAGCGATAGGGATTCATTATTTACAAGCATATTCTGGAAATCTTTGCATGCTCTGCTTGGTATCGACCTTCGGATGTCCTCAGCTTACCACCCACAGACTGATGGGGCAACGGAGCGCGCTAACAGGACCATAACCCAGATGCTTCGGCAGTGCATCTCACCCCAGCAGACAGATTGGGCGCAGAAGATACCCGCTATCGAATTTGCGTTGAACTCGGCGAGGTCCGAGATGACCAGCTTCTCGCCGTTCTTCTTGAATTACGGGCGCTTACCCTACCCGATGATCTGGGACGCAGAAAAGAAGTACCCTGGAGTCCGAATTTTCGCTGAGAAGATGAAGGACGCGATCTTGGCCGCACACGACGCGATAATCGAAACCAGGGTGATCCAGACGCAGACCGCTAATCGATCTCGTGTCCCTTCTCCGTTCAAACTGGGAGACCTGGTATACATTTCGACGAAGAACATGAGACTGCCAAAACTACGCGCGAGGAAGTTGGCCCCCAAGTACATTGGTCCCCTTAAGGTTCTGAGGGTCGTAACAGAGGGCGCCTCCTACCTAGTTGACCTCCCGGCGGACCTGAAACAGCGCGGCATTCACCCGGTTTTTCACGCATCGCTCCTGAGACCCCATGTTCCGAACGACGATAGGCGCTTCCCAGGACGCCAGCTGCACCAGTTCATTGGCTTCAGTGACAAACCCGAAGAATGGGCTGTCGAAAGCATCGTTGAGCACAGCGGTAAGGGGCGAAATGCGATGTTCAAGGTGAAATGGAAAACAGGTGACGAGACTTGGGAAACCTATCGATCCGTTGAGCACCTGGAACCACTTCGGGTTTATTGTGAACTCCAAGGGGTGGACCGACCACAAAATTTACCATCAACAAAAAATTTAGGTGACGAGACTTGGGAAACCTATCGATCCGTTGAGCACCTGGAACCACTTCGGGTTTATTGTGAACTCCAAGGGGTGGACCGACCACAAAATTTACCATCAACAAAAAATTTGGTCTCGGAGTTTGAAATACAGCTTAAAATGGCGCGACCGGACAACATTTCATTCCCAACGAGGAGCAAACCTTCACGCCCCCGTCCACACCCCAAACCTCGTCACAACACCAACCCTCGTCACCGGAAACTCCCTCGAGGGCATTCATCGCTCCCACCCAGCGTCATGGACAACTCGAACGAACCCTTGTTCAACCTCATTCATGGATCGGTCATTCCCAACGGCGGAAACCCGATTCACCCCAACCCTGCTCCCCCTCCCCAGGATATGAACTCCTTCACCGTCAATCATATCTCAAGACTTCACTCAGATGCCCAACGCTACATGGAAAACTCCCTCGCGGATGGCCGCAGACGAGAGGGCGAGCACACGAAGACTGCAGAAGCTCTAATCTCCTTCCTCAGGGAAGAGCTCAGGGCCGCAAAGGAAGAGACGCGCATCGTCAGAGCGGAGATGAACCGAGAGCTTGACTCGGTTAGGAACGACCTTGCACTTGCCAGGGACCGATTGCGGGCCAAGGAGGCTGAGGCTGATGCGCAACTCACGTTCAAGAATCAAGAATGGGCTGACCGCCTCCAGGCTCGTGACACGGAGATCCACCAACTCAAGTCCCAGCTTGGGCAGTACAAGCGAAGGGATGCCAGACCTCCCATCTACCGATACGAATATTCGCCCCGCCCCCAGGGACCACCACGGGGTCGCGGCGGTTTTGGGAGAGGGCGACCGGCTGCACCTTTTTCAGAACGATCGTATCGCCGCTCAATCTCGCCAGACTCAATTCGATCTCAGTCCCCCGTAGCAAATAGGTTCACTGCACGGACCCCCGGACTCAAACCAGCGGACCCAATGGAGGTGGACGAGGAATCCAGCGGCAACTCGGACGGGAGAAACAGCACTCATACTCATACTCCCGATCTACCAACTGGACCCTTCACAGGGAACACCGCCAACAACATGAGGGCCCACTCGCCGAGCTTCTCAGTGACAACCACCCACTCTGCAGGAACCCCTTCGATCGCGTCACCAGTTCACCCTGGTCAAGTCACCGATGCGGATGGGGAGAGTGTGGTCTCGCGTACGTTCCAATTTTTCAACCAACGGATACTTCCCTCACGCAATTTTTGTAGTGGCCCAGGCAGCTGGAACGTGGACGATCAAACCAGCCGGGGACGCGAGGATTGTCCAGGACAAGGACGAAACTGCGACGGTCCAAGCAAGCGCCGAGCAGGTGAGCCTTTGCCCAAATGGGATGGATTCGTTACCTACGGCTTGCTACACAAGCCGGGAGGGCGACTGTAAGGGCGAGGTTACTTACCGGAGACATCCGATAGGAACCGAACACCGACGAAGCGGAGAAATAGTAGTTAGCTAAGCACGCGCACGGATGCTCCTGTAAAAACCCCCTCCCTGACAAATTTCCCTCTCTTCTCCTTAACTCTTTACTCTTTGTATTCGATTCTCGACTACGATATACATAAAGGTTTCGACAGTCATATTCGGATCTAAAGAAAAGACTTCTGCGAGGTCCCAGTACCCCCGTACCGACCTCACAGATGGGTCTTACCAACAGGAATTATGGTGTCTTTAGGCGCCCATCGGCTTTTCCGGCCTTCAGTCTCGGTTTGAACTCCCGCTTCCGTTCCACCTTCGGCGCCTCTTTCTCGGCTTCCCTTCATCTCTGCTCTCCCTCTCGTCGCATCTGTTTCCTTTCCTCCCTTTGTTTCTTGCTTTATGTCTCACTTCTCTTTGGCTCGTCTGTTGTTGTGTCCATGTGTCCCGTCCCCTTTTTTCTTTCCTTCGCATTTCTGTCTTGTCTGGCATCATTTGGTTTTTGCCTGTTGGTCTTCGTTTGCTTTTTCCCTTTTCGCTTTCCTTCGCTTCTCTTCTCCCTCTCCCCCCCCTCATATTCTCTTTCCGTTTCCTCTTTCCTCTGCTGTGCCCTATGTCCAGTAGGGTCATTTGGTTCTTCCTTTCCTTCCTTTCCTGACGCGTTGTTTTCTAGCTTTCTCCTGTTGCTCCCTGCAACACTGCTTCCGCCATCGTCGATTCTCCCGCCATTTTGTTTCTTTTTTTGTTTTCTTCTTCTGGTCTTCCTTCTTCGCTTACGTTTTTTTTTTTTTAGTCGGTCTCCATAAATACTATTCCCGCTGCCCCCTGACTGACAGCAGCGATTCATCATCTGACTTTGATTTGTCTGACTTATGTGTGGAGTTCGACGCGTATATCGACTCCTTGCAACATCATGTTGGCCCTGAAGGTATGTATTTTCTTCTTCTCTTGGGTCCTCATCTCACCTTCTCCTTCCAGCTTTGGTTGATTGTGCGGAGTATATACAATATCAGTAGGATAGTAGGATTCCCACCGGCGCGAAACTCTGTTGGTTTGGACTTTTTCTGTCAGTTTGGGCTTTTTCTGTAGGTTTCGCGAAAATATGTCGGGTTGGCTGGGTCAGATGATTTGTCCTAAATAACACATTGTCCCGTGCTTACTGAGTGCTGAGAGGCAAAGAGACGACGACAAAAATAAAACAAAAGGGTCCAAAAACTCACCCACATCGAGTAGAGTATGGGCAAAGTGCTTGGCTCTAGTTGAAATCTCAATTCCACCACCACCCCCTCGACGCTGACCGAAGCCTTCCTCACAGATCCTGCTGTAGAATTCTTGTTCAGGATTTTCATAAGTTTACAATGAATCACAACGACGTGGAAGATATCGACATCAGAATTCTTCAAGAATTTCGCACTTGGGTAAGAATTGGTTTTGAGAGTCGACACGCTTAAGGCTGACCTTCTCTACCAGGCGTTCCCGCAGGCTGTTAGCGATCCGAACCATGAGCCTTACTTTTCGCTAGAAGATCTAGCATCTTAGGCGACTCCAGCTGCTCTCAAACTCTTTCACCTCGACAACGACTCTCCTGGAGGGATCTCAACCGCTCTGGCGGTTTCGGTCAAAGATCTTAAGGCAGTGAGCATGCCCAGAGAAGAATAATTTGTGTATCTACCTCAGATATCCATACATATACGCGATTATAATAGTCCTTTTGCAATAATTAACCCTGCTCTCCTGCTTTGGGAGTGGTAAGAATACAATTGTGAGATCACGTGCGTTGCCAGCCTCAGTTTTGAATTCTCGGTTCCCCCTTGGGTCGCATTTACACCAACTGTCGAGAGCGAACCTCAAGGTCAAATCGTCCCATTCAAAATGAAATATAATACTATATACATTGCATAGTCTCCGAAAATTATCATAATCTCCAGACACGTCCTTGAGGATGGGCCATGGACTGTGCGGGTAGGGAGAAGACTCCGAACTGGCATTTGACCCGCACAGGGCAGACTCCGCATCCTCCTGGGAGATAGAAAAACTATATAAGCATTCTTACATAAGGGTCAACACGCAGTATGGATTCATATACCCCCTCTTGTTGGCAGTCACATGGATGAGCGGGTCGCTTTGTCCCCATTTGGCCGAGCTTGACGAATCTAACTCAGATACATGAGACCGACACCCATTCTCGCAAGCCCAACAGAAGTTCTCAAAGGGCACACAAATCCGATATCGCCGAAGCCTACAGTCCGACATACCTTGTCATTTCTCGCTCATAATGTAGAGAGCTGGTCTAAGCGAAAGAAAAGATGAAGGGATCCGTCTTGACCGAAAGGCAAGGGGCTGTTTCTCTTCCCAATCCCGTGACCCTGAAACTGACATTCCTTGACGGTGTTGACCAGGAACGACTCCCTCCAAGAATCCGCCGCGCCAAGCGATGATGAAACGCCTGTCAAGACCAGCGGTTCTGAAACGACAGAAGCATCATCGTCAGGCAACGACAGAACCGACTCAGGCGGAGTAACGACTCCCATCGATCCAACTCCAACCACACCTGTGAAGACCCGAGTCTCAGCTCAATACACAACTCCAGTTCGCTTGATCGCCGGCTCTTCCTTTGCGCAAACTCCAGCCTCTGTCTTTGGCATTGGTAGACTGGCGGTATCCGATGACGGAAACAATGGAGGGGAATACAGCGGCAACAAGAGGCAAGGAGCAACCCCCAGGACCCCTCGAACGCAAAAGGACAAGGCAACCATCGCACCGTTGGACTCCTCGATTGCGGCGAATTGGGACATGTCGGCAAGAAAGAAGGCGTAAGTAGTGGAGTTTCGGTCCTTCTTCAGTGCCGTGCTCAACTAACGAATTGTTGCGGATGTCCCTAGGCTGATCCTGAAGCTACTCGACGTCCACAGTGAATTCACCTATGCTATGCGCCGCATGCCAAGCACGTTTCGCTATGGATCGGGAGAAAATATGGACCGTCTGGTATCGGGTGGACAGCCGGTGACGGTTATCCTCGTTGGCCGGATCTCTCATCTTTATTTCGAGACGACCAAACTGGCGGCAAAGGTCAACGTCGTACCTTTGCTTTCGGAAGACTTCGCGATTGCAAGTACGCTGATTGCTCGATACAGTCAACCAGTTGAACGTAAGTCATCACCTAGCGACATAGGTAATGAGACTAACGCGTGCAACCACCATAGAGCCGAAAGACTATCCTAGCATTCGAGCATCAGTCAACCAGATTAAGGAGCCTGGCACAAGCACGGTGGGCGAAGTTGTTTTCTTTCAATGGCACAGGCTAACTTGCATCCGCGTTCGTAGTACAAGGTGTTCAACGAGATCTGCGATGCTACTTGTGGCCTTAAGCGAAAGGAAGCTGAAGGTGCGAAGCTCGAAGAAGACCTCAGTATCAGTGGGCTCGTCGCGTTTGAACTTGACATCAAGAGATACTCCCACCAGAACGAGAAAGCACGACACACTTCGTTCGAACTTGTAGCAGTTCAGCTTCTACGCCGTGGAGACGCTAATGACATTGATGAGGTCCAAACCTCAGTGATGCCAGCTAAGAGGGACGCCTTTGGGGACGACTGCTTCTCAGCATTGTTGTACGAGACCCGCGAGAACCTCGCATCAACCTTTGGATTAGTCGGCCTCAGCCTTAATGACGTCCCCCAATGACCGTAACAACTGTAACGACCTTAACGACTGTAACGACCTTAACGACTGTAATGACCTTAACGAACCCTCTCATAAATAACGTGATTCATTTCATGTACCTCCGAACCATATACAGCGCCTATGTTGTGTCACGACTTGGGTCGAAGGTGGCAAGGCGCTCTTCGTGGGCAATGGTAAACAGAGGGAGATCACTAGGCGAGGTCCTCACGCTAGCACAATGGTCGAAGGAGTACTTGGATTGAATAGACGAGAGGCGGAATGAGGAACAACCCTCCTCATTCCTATGGGTTTAAATACTCAACGAAAGACTGTTCTAGAATGTCCATGACTAAACGAATGACAAATTCAACGAACGTTTTACATGAGGCTATCAGTCAGCGAATGTGTAACGACAGGTGGGAGACGTGAGGCACTGACGTGTCGAGGGATGATCGAGCCTTGAGGGCGAAACGAGGGTGGCGTGGGACACGTGAACAGCGTTAAGGTGATACGACGGAGGAGGTCATCACATGTTCTTGTTTATAAACCAATGCAGAAAAAGGCTAAGGCAAAGACCCATGACGAAAAAAAAAACCACCTAGCACTGGGTTCTGGGATCCCCGCGCAGAATGCGTGGACATAACATATTTAATAGCTAGCCTGCTCTAATACTAGAATCGGGCTCTTGTCCGAATTGGGCAATAAGCGCCCAGATCACCTGACCCCATTCGGTGGTTCGCCGATCCTCGCGAACCACAAGTAAACGCGTATTGTTCTCCAAGGAACATACGCGAATACTATAGCTAGAGCTAGAATATACTAGAATGTACTTAATTAGCATATAAAAACGGGGCCATCGCGACCTTATTGTTTTTACCCCCTCTTATTTCGCTTTGCCCCTTGCGCGCATTCAATCCCGCTCGTCTAGCGTGATACTTAGACTTAATTCCGCTAGTTCCGCGTGATACTCGAACGCCAAGCCCGCCTAGTTCAGCGTGAGACCCGAACGACCCGCTCATCTTATCGCATCAGATAAGATAAACCTCACGTGATTTCCTATTTAGGAACTCGCGCTGTCGCGTTCCCTCGAGACACGCGACACTCCCCTTTCTCGTCGATTACTTAATTTAGTTATACGCGAATCCTATAATAGATACTACTATCTAACGGATTCTCGACTTAATCAAGTAATTACGCGAGGCCGTTGATTACGACCTTCCACTCGCGACCACCGCGCGCGCAGGGCGCCACAGCGCGTTCCCGCGCCTCCTCTCGCCGCACCCAACAGCTCGACTCGATGCCCCCTCGACTCCTATACCCCATACCCCTTTCGTCTAATATTAAACCAGGTACGAATAATATTCATTTTACCTACTAACTAATTACCTTACAGGCTTATATACTTCGATACGGAACCCGCGCGGCGAGAGTAGAACTCCCACGGTACGTTTTATACTATGCGCGTGCCGCTGATACTTAACAGGCAGGGTAGCTGAGTGGGACCTGCTGCCGCATCTCTGACAAGCAATTGTTTCCACATCCTAGCCATGTTGGCCTACCCTCTTGAGATGTGTGGGACCTGGTCCCAGCATGCTGGGAGGGGCAGCTGCTTGGGACCTGCTGCCGCAGCTTGAGCAGTGACCTCAATTCTCATGTCCTGATGCCCCATCAAATGAGCCTATTCCCCTAAAATGGATGGGCATCAGGTCCAAGCATGCTGGGACAGGGCAGCCATGTGGAACCTGCTGCCGCATCTCTGACAAGCAGCTGTTCCCACATCTTGGCATCCCATCAAGTGAGCCTACTTTCCTGAAATGGATTGGGCCAAGTCCCAACATGCTGGGGTGGGTTGACTACTTGGGACCTGCTGCCACAGCAGGGGTAGCAAGTTTTGTTTTGTGAATTGATGCTGCACCAGCAACAAATTATACTGACCCAGCAAAATGAGTTAGATAAATTTAGGTATGAGAAATGGGGGCAGAGATTGGGGAGAGGACAAACTATCTTAGACTGAGGTACAAAATTTTTCATCTCCTTACATAATGGGTTGGCACAGTGCTGCTGCAGCATCTGGATCAGCGACTGTTAAGTAACTAGTTAGCGCACCTTTGCTTGTGGTTTGCGAGGCTCGGCGAACCGCTGATTGCAATCACATGACCCGCGCGCTAACTACCGAATCCGGGCAAAGGGCCGATTCCATCGCTAAGGTAAGCGAACTATTAATGGAATATTGTTTCTAATAGTGATTCGTCAAGCTCAACATGGAGCTTCGTTGAATGATCACGAATCTTCTGGCGTTGTCCCACCGGTTTCCCAAAGATGGTAAGTACACGGCGGAGGCACTTGGTGAATTCTAATGATCATCTAACTACCAGCTGTACTACAGGACAGGAGAAAGATGAAGAAAGGAAAGAAAAAGAAGAAGGAAAATTATCTATTCTAGCAACAGTTCTGACGGGGGGAGCAGGAGCAGGCGCAGGCGCAAGGTCGCCGGCGGCGATTCTCGCAGTCCCATGTGTTACGGAACCGTGGGAATCGCCGTCGGCGACCCCACGCGACATACCCGTACTAGAAGTAGCGGGCTAAGACTAAGTCTTGCCCCCTCCTTCTAGTCTCTTTCTTTTTCTGTTTTCTTTTCTCATTTCTTTCTTTCTTTCGGGTACGCGAATTGAACTATGTAATTAGATAGAATAAACGTTCATTCGCGAGAGATTTGGGAAACCGGCGCGACGATGCCGGAATCTTCGCGACGATTCGCTGAAGCTCCACGAAGAGCTTGACGAATCATGTCTAGCGTTAGTATTCTATTAATAGGTAGCTTACTCTAGTACTAGAATCGGGACTTTGCCTGAATTGGGCTATAAGCGCCCAAATCACATGACCCCGCTCGGCGGTTCGCCGACTCTCGCGAATCACAAGTAAAACGCGTATTGTTCCCCAAGGAACATACGCGAATACTATAGTTAGTGCTAGAATAAACCAGAATGTACCTAATTAGCGTATAAAAACGGGGCCGTCGCGACCTTATTGTCGGCGTCCCCTTTTTACCCCCTCTAACTGATATTGCCCCTTGCGCGCACCCAATTCCGCCCATCTAGTGTGACACTCAGGCCTAATCCCGCTCGTTCCGCGTGATACCCGAACAGTAATCCCACTTAGTTCAGCATGAGACGCGAACGACCCACTCACCTTATCGCGTTAGATAAGATAAACCTCACGTGATTTCCTAATTCGGAAATTGCGCCGTCGCGTTCCCTCGAGACACGTGATGCCTCCCCCTCCCGCCAATTACTCAGTTTAGATACACGCGAATTCTATACTAGGTAACACCATCTAACGAATCCGCTGCCTAACTAAGTAATTACGCGAGTCTTGGTTACCACGAACCGTCACTCACGATCCACATCCCGCTCGCGCATAGGGCGCCACGAAGCGTTCCCACGCCCCCGTTCGCCGCACCCAGCAGCTCGACTCGACACCCCCCTTGGCTCATATACCTCATACCTCTATTGTCTACTATTAAATCAGGTACGATTAATATTCATTCTACCTACTAATTAATTACTTTACAGGGCCTATCTATTTCTATATGTAGCCCGCGCGCCGAGTAGAGACTCCCACGGCCGGTATTACCTTTAGCGCGTGCAACCCAGGCAGCTAACACCCATGACAGCAACCCAGCCACCTTCCCCTATGCATTTTAGAATGGGAAAACAGACAAACTGATTATAATTCTTGAATCTATATTTTGTAACGACAAAACCATCCAATTCTGGATCCTGTAAGTCAGGGAATACAGCAGTGAAAGTTAATGTCTTTTCCAAGATGATTTTTACATTTTGATGACAAGCAACCAAGCAAATGACCAAGACTATTCCCCACTCCTTTTAAGCACCTAATAAAGACTCTGAAGGCTCCAAGTTAGGTTCAAATGTTCATCTAGGGCTGTTCCTGGCCCAGCAATCTTGGTGAGTTCAAGCCCTTCTGGGAACTCACAGGAGTCATTTCATTATGAAGCCTTGCCCAATGTACTATAAGGGAGGTTATAATAGTAGATTGGATCACTCACAGTAATTGAATAAGTAGTGCTGTGAAGTAGTATGTGGGCAGGGTCTGTCTGGGGCCCCCTCCCTGGTCCAGGAACAGTCTGTTTAGAAAGAATCAGGTATTTTGGACTAATAAACCTCCATTTTATTTTTGGAATCGCAGTAAATGGGACTATAATATGATAGGTGTAGGGTGAACATATATTTGATCATTGTCACAGAGAGGTAAATCTTGCTACATGAATATCTAATGGTTCAGCACCTTAAAGACTTTAGTCCAAGTGGAGATACTTAGATCCTAATTCATTAATGTAGTATCTAAGATATCAGAGGTTAATGAAACTGTTGTGATATGATTAGATGGGTAATAGTGCTTGAGTAGGTGAAATAGCCCCAGTTTGGCATCAAACACCATTCATAAACCAATGAAATTCAGCTGATTGAAGGGTAATAATATCTGCAACAATACCTTTTTTGTCATATTCCTATTAGATCAGGCATACTGGAGGAATTTGGTTGGGACCTGGAGTTAAAAATAGCAACTGGAAAGCCCTTGAGAATCATGCTTGTTCCTTCAAAATTCCTGCACCATCAGAGTTTCTACAGTTTATGGGGCAATTCAAAGATGATCAAAGAAACCTAAAATTGAAGGAAAGGGCGTTGGTTTGGGGTTCAAATGGTCTGTCATCTTGGTATTGACTTGCTGGGGCAGCAGCATTGGACTGCTGCCACACCAGGCAGGAGGTACTGTAATATGGCAAGGCTCACATCAGAACAGACTTTGGATTGGATAGAAGGGCAGACTGACATGGGTCACATGGATGGGATGTCAAGATGTCAGAACAAAGCTTATAGGCCTAGATGCAGCAGCAGGTGCAACCTAGCCAGCCCCCGCCCCATGCTGGAACCTGACCCAATCAATTTCAAGAGAGTAGGCTCACTTGATAGGTCATCAGTCCATGAGTATAGAGGTCACTGCTCTAGCTGCAGCAGCAGGTCCCAGGGAGCCACCCCTCCCCAGCATGCTTGGACCTGGCCCCACACATCTCAAGAGCATAGGCCCACATGGGTGAGACATCAGAATGTGGAAACAGCTGCTTGTCAGAGCTGTGGCAGCAGGTTCCACTCAGCTGCCTTGCCCCAGCATGCTTAGACCTAATGCCCATCCATTTCAGGAGAGTAGGCTCACTTGCTAGGACATCAGGACATGAGAATGGAGGTCACTGCTCTAGCTGCAGCAGCAGGTCCCAGAGAGCCACCTCCCCCCCAGCATCTCTTCTGCTCTCAGGGAACTCCCACTTTGACCTTCCATCCGTGAAAGGGAGCCCTGCCACCCAGCCCCCCACCCCCAGTACCTCATGCTCTGACTATCCAAATTACAAAAATCTATCAATATGCTCTACTTAACGATGTATGTATGTAAATGAATGTTTGCCTGCTATGTAGTGGAAAGGTTGCTGACTAATACACCCCAATTGGAGTCGCTTGAGGGGGGGAGAGTTTCTCCAAAGGAGGGTCGCTCATTTGAAAAAGCCTCTCATTCCGACCCTAGTTACAGTCTAACAAACATACCTAGTATGCGGAAGATGTTCCGTGGAGCACAATTATGGCGCGCCATTTTGCGATGGGGGTTGTCGCACCGCAAACCTGAAATGAATTCGCGCCGAATACCATTTCCCGCGCGCACCGATCTGGCCCCGCCCCTCAGACCTCCATTTGACCCGCCAGAAATGATATAGGACTGTTATTAAATGCAAAGAGCGAGGTTTGAATAAAAGCACGCGCCTGAAACCTCATTTTGCGCCGAACAGTCGGCCCCAGCCAAAATTCGCGTCGCACGAATTCCGAATAAAACCCAAGACGGCCCACCATAGCTCTGGTTATTGCCGAGAACCTTTATTTACTGGACCCGCTCTCATTTATTACATAAGCACAAAGGTATATTGGGCATCTGCCACGTTGAACCAGGGAGATTATACATTTGGTATTGCAGCGTAGAGTGATCAGGGACAGCGATGGCTATTCTAAGATATCATCTGGTCTGATTGCTGCGGGTAGGGAGAGTGCCGCCGACGGTTCCAAAATCTTCCCGCAGGCAAGACTGTACATCAGACACATTAGTTTACATTCGAGGGAAGTTGAGAAAGCGCCTACGTGGCTTGACTGAGCAAGCTCGATTTGAAGTCGCTCGGTGTAGTCTTGTGCTGCATCGTCACGATCCCGGAGTCTCGTCCATTCGTTCAGATAGAACTCCCACTTTGCGCGATATGAGATAGCCTTGAACTCAACCTTGTTGTAAAGCCCTTGATTGTATTCTTCTAGACAGACATCGATCTATGGGGCAGAGTTAGAAGTGGCCCCAGATTGTACTTGAATAAAAACCGGAATTCACCGCTGTGCAAGCCAGAGCAATCGCCTCAGCTGGCATTCGGTCCTTAAACAGGTAGAATCCTTTTGCACCCTCAGAGTCTAATTTCCTAAACGCCACCCACAGTACTCTTTCGATAGCCGGGTTTTTGAAGGGGCCTTGACGCGGCTAGTGAGATAATGCAGATCGAAGCTGGGTCAACGAATGTCACGAGACTCTGTCGGAGTCCTCGCTGCAGAGGGAATGCCACACCTGATCTTGAGCCCGCCATTGGCGAAAAATGAGGTTTGCATTAGTACGGCTGAGGGCAGAGACTTGAATGTTGGTTTGGATAGCTGCGGCACGGCCCTCGGGATCGACGTCCTGTTTCGGGATGATATTTTTCGGCACAATGCCAAATACCTCACTCATGTCGTTCACTGCTGCCTCTGCCTCTTGCTTGATGCGATTTCTAAATGACTTCTGTGCATCGGTTGCCTAAAAGATAAATATAAGTATGGACAGATGGACCAAGCCACTGGTGCATGCCGGGGTAACAACCATGACACAAGGAAGGAATGTACAAGCCTGAAAAGGTCATCATCCAACTCTAGGTCAGCTGCAGAGCCTCGAAGAGGTTGCACCCGCTCAGCTTGTTCCCAAGCTTCCTCGAACATTTCTCGTCGTTCTTGGGCATTTGGGAACGGATTCCTCGCGAACATTAGGGTGCTGGCAATACACCTGAACCTTTTTACAAAGTGATAAGCTTCTCTTTTGTAGTGACCAAGCTGGAACGGAGGCTTGCTTTCGTAGTTCTGGTGCAGTTGGTGGGTTGATTTTTGTGCCGGCTTGGTGGTCCTGGATTTCTTGTTTGGTCTGGCCAATGCATCAGAATTATGGGCGGAGATAATCGCCTTAAATATTATTAGCATTTGCTACTCTAATAAGGAGGCGTAACTACCTGTCCGGGAGCCCTTGGGCTATTGAGGGGGCCGGCGGTTTCGTAAGGTGTCAAGTCCGAGTCGGCATCCTGAGGACGGATCCGCCCGAGCTGTGTTGACAGGATTGTGGCTGAGCTTGAGGATGGCAAGTCTGGGCCTGGCAGCGAAGCATGTAGAGAGGTGCTGCCGCATAGTTGTGTTAATAGCCACCAACTGCTGCGGCATTTTGCTGTCAAGGTATACTCTGAAAATTGAATGAATTTTTGAGCCTGGGAATGCTATTTCTAAACTAGGTGTTATGTATCTGGTTAGCGCGTGCAAAAGGTAAAACTGACCGTGGGAATTTCTATACTCGCCGCTCGGGTTTCGTATCGAAGTAGATAGGCCCTCTAAAGTAATTAGTTAGTAGGTAGAATGAATATTATGCGCACCTGATTTAATAGCAGACAAAAGGGGTATGTGGTATAAGAGTCGAGGGGTGTCGAGTCGAGCTGCTGGGTGCGGCGAGAGGGGGTGTGGGATCGCTTTGTGGCGCCTCACGCGCGAGAGGGACGTGGATCGCGAGTAAAGGTTCGTGGTAACCAGGACTCACGGAATTACTTAGTTAGGCAGCGGGTTCGTTAGATAATGGTACCTAATATAGAATTCGCGTGTAACTAAGCTAAGTAATTGGCGGGAAGGGAAGGTGTTGCGTGTCTCGAGGGAACGCGACAGCGCGATTTCCCAATTAGGAAATCACGTGAGGTTTATCTTATCTAACGCGATAAGATGAGCGAGTTGTTCGAGTTTCACGCTGAACTTGGCGGGATTACTGTTCGAGTATCACGTGGAACGGGCGGGATTGAGTCTAAGTATCACGCTAGATGGGTGGAATTGAATGCGCGCAATGGGCAATATCAGAATAAGGGGGTAAAAAGGGGACGAGCGACAACAAGGTCGCGTTGGCCCTGTATTTATACGTTAATTAGCTACTTTCTGGAGTAATCTAGTATTATCTACGATATTCGCATGTGTTCCTTGAAGAACAACGCACCTTTGCTTTCGGTTCGCGAGGCTTGGTGAGCTGCCGAACAAGATCACGTGACTTGGGCGCTTATTGCCCAATTCAGGTGAAAGCCCGATTCTATTACTAGATTAAGCGACCTATTAATGGAATACTAATGTTAGACGCGATTCATCAAGCTCTTTGTGGAGCCTCGGCGAATCGTCGCGAAGATTCCGGCATCGTCGTGTCGGTTTCCCAAATTAGGACTACTATAGCTAGCGCTAGAATAGACTAGAATGTACCTAATTAGCGTATAAAAACGGGGCCGTCGTGACCTTATTGTTGGCGTCCCCCTTTTTACCCCCTTAACTCATATTGCCCCTTGCGCGCACCCAATTCCGCCTGTCTAGCGTGATACTCAGGCCTAATCCCGCTCGTTCCACGTGATACCCGAACAGTAATCCTGCCCAGTTCAGCGCGAAACGCCACAATGCGTTCCCGCGCCTCTCTGCACCTCCCACTTCTCGACTCGGATACCCCTTTCCCCCCCCCTAGGGAAGACGGCGGCGAGAGCTGCATACTCGACCCAAGGCTACCTTTTCGCGGTAGGGGGGATAAGTACCTCAGTTCTGAACTGAGGGAAGCCAAAGCCTAAAAACCGCCGCCATCGCCAGATGAGCGACATCGAGTTTCGGCTCGAACTGGTCAGGCCCCAGTGCCTGCCAGACCGGGATTGGCCGTACTACTAGTACCCAGCCTCTCCTTAGGGGAACATCCCGACATGCCAGAGCGTAATGGGATGCCAAAAACGCCGTTAGAGCAAACCAGGACTGCTCACGAGTGCAGGCGGATAGGGGATCGCCCCTATGCAGCCAATACTACTACATGCCCACTTAAAAGGACCCGCTGTACCATGTACTTGCAGTTGTCATATACCATATCGCTCTCCGTGCCATACGCTGACCATCCTGACACCAAGTGGGGGAACCAGCCATAGCTTGACCACCGCGACACCTCGTACGGGCAACTAGCTACAGCTTGTGAACCCGGCTACTTAGAACCGTACACATAAACACCGAGTGGTTAGCCAATCGAAACGGAACATATTTCAAAACCACCCGACAACCTAAGAATACCCGAAAAGGGCACTGAGGATGACAATCGCTCCAACCATGGACCCTTAAGGTAACCGCCCATCAGCGCCTAACCTTGAGGTCAGCTTTTCCCCTGTCAGTCATGACCGATGAAACGCTGATGTCCCCCCAACAAGGGACATTCAAACTACGCTGAACGTCATACCGACAGAACAAGCATAAGCACATCTGTGGTACGAATGCCCCAAAAGGGGCATAACCCCAGTAAACGGACTGCGAAGGGAATTTGACACCCCAGAGCAGCACTATAAGAGAGATAGTAATCCTCCTGAGGAGGAGACCATCACCACCAAACATGTCCTCTGAACAGCATGCCCAGCTCCTCGACTCCACTGTTAACGCCACAACCCCACAGAGTGGGGACGGCAATGACCACCCGATGGACGGGACCTCTCAAGCTCCCATCACTCCCGTTCCCCAAAGAGGGCTAAGTCAGGCACCCCCCCAGATCCCCCAAACCCCAGACGTCTTCCACCCAGGAGCGATGCCGGGAAGCCAAGCTCCGATCGCCCAGCCGAATTTCGGCCAGACTTCTGAGAGCCCTAGTAAATGCCCAATTTCAAATTGGCTTGGCAAGGCCCATTTCATGATTTGAAATTCTACTATGTGTTGCCCATAGCAATTCATGGGATCTTGTTCCCATCTGCCTCCCTCTAGCAATGGGTAACTTCTTTCCCATTGTCTCAGTGTAGCTTGATGCTCAGTTTCTCATTGTATTACTATTTAATGGGATTTCCCATCCTGATGACAGAGTGTCTCCCACTGAAGGTTTCCCATTGAAGCTCCTGAATTTGTGAGGTTGATCTCTCATGGGCAAATTCACTCTGGGCCTCATACAGTATTACTGACTTCAGTGGGTGAGCACTTTAAGTCCGATAAATCCGCTAAATCCGATAGTCCGCTTAAGTCCGCTTAAGTCCGCTTAAGTCCAGCTTAAGTCCGTTGGAGTCCGGCTTAAGCCCGGTTAGGTCCGGTTAACCCCGGCTGGTCTAGTCTGGTCAGTTGGGTTAGAAGTTTGGCCAAGTCCAGCAACTGGGATATCCATCACTATGTCCACTATTCAAGACTGCATGTCATGATTAGTTCATTTCACCATTGGGTGGCTCTTGGTAGCTGGAACTGTTGAAGTTTATATGATCATGTTGTGGTTATGCACTGAATTTGAGCCATACTTGTTCTGTCTCTGCTTGTGCAGTGCAATTGATTTGTTCTATCAAAAATTAGACATGATGAGCTGGCCAGGCCCTATTTCTAGTTCTGAAATTCAAACACATCATCTAGCCTGACTAAGCCCTATATTCAGAACAGAGGAGATCTAATAGAATCATATCTGTTGATGACCTAAGTGCTATGATCTTTATAGGTTTATAGGGTGACAGTACTATGATTGTACCATATTTTTACAAGTCATCACAGGTTGGGCATAGCACTATAAGACACCTAGAAATGATTAGGAATGG